>SSNR01000320.1:0-34908 GCA_006937965.1 Callopanchax toddi | reverse complement strand
GATCCTGCCTGACCACATTCCTGCCTGACCAGATCCCCCCCAAAGAACAAGAGGTACTTGGTGTCAACTGGAAAAGCACCCAGAGATTTGGGCTCCCATAGATAAGCAAATGGATTTTGTGAATAAATTTGTGAGAGTGTTCAAAAGGAACTGGTATATTTGCAAAACAAAGACAGGAGGGGTTACTACAAGATAGTCATTTCAAACCAAGATTGTTGGCATTTAAAAACTGCTGAGGTGGTACAAAATAAAAACGTTTTCCTGTGAATAAAAAAAATCCAACTGAGTAAAATAATTCAATTAACAAGGGCTAAAGTATAAAGTGCACTGTAGGCCCTGTGGTGTGTCCTAAACTTATACCATTAATGGCTTCTCTTACAGTACTTCTACTTTTATACTTTAAGTAGTTTTGCAACTGGTATTTTTATACTTGAGTAAAATGCTTCAGTTGATACTCCTACCTCTACAAAAGTCATTTTAGCCTATCTATACTTCTACTTGAGTACTGAATGTGAGTACTTTTGAAGGCTCTGATCGCGACCAATTCACACAAGTGCTGATATTGGGCACAACAGCACTCCCTCTCGTGATATTGCTTCATTATAAAATTTTAAATTACATAATGTAGCTTACCTAAGGTGAAGGAGTGAAGTTCCCAGCTGGAATCGATGAGGTGTGCAGTAACGCCGAGGTAGTTATCGTTATTGATAGATGTCCAATGGTCCCCAGTCAGTGCTACACACGTCTCCGCTGCCAACTTCTCATCTTTTGCGGCTTTCTCTGCGGCGTGCTGGTCATGTATTTTCCTCATGATAGTTCGCCTCGCAGGTAGTTTGTAAGATGCGTCACCTGTGGCCGCCTGGAGGAGAAGCTCGAGCCCATCATCTTCGACCACGCTGATGGGCCGGCAGCTGGTAGCAATCCACTGAGCGAGGAGATTAGTTAGCTTGGCTGATAGAGCACTGCTGACGGTCTTGCCTCGGTTGCACTCGACCATGGTAGTTTGACGAACACGACTCTTCCCCTGCGCCACATCAGTGCTTGGCCCGGCGTTTTCCACACTAGCTAAGGGATACTTTGCATTTAGGTGGTACCTGAGACTCAGAGAACTCCTACATTAAACTAATTCGGCATTGCAGAAGGCGCAAACAACTTTACTCTTGTCGAGTTTTCCATTGGGAAGCTTTTTAAAATTAAATTTTCCCTGAAGCAAACCCGACACCGGCTTCAAAGCTCTATCCATGTCAGCACCTTACCTCTACAGATGATGTCGAGTCGTTCTCGCCCCCAGGTACCCCATCTGCGCCAGGCATACATCCGCGCCAGGTATTCATCTGCGCCAGGTATAGATCTACTGAACCCAACTTTAGATTAACGCTGATATTTTTTTTGTCGCGCGATAAAGAGTCTTGCGTTAACGCAGCCGTTAACGCCGATATCGGCCCAGCACTAGTATTGAGTAGGAATAAGTTGATTAAGGCAACTGAACCTTGGTTTTGAGCTCACATTTTTGTATGGGTTTGGTACAAAGGGTAGAAGAAGCAAATGTAAAAATCTATTAAAATGTAAAAATTAAACTGTGGCATTTTTAGGACGCTTAATGCTATATTTACCAGACTGGTAAGGTACACACATACGTTTGACTTTTCACAAAAAGTATGACCATTTTGGCTTTCCATACTTCCATCTTATGCCTTGGCTCATTGAGATGAATCACCAGGATGGGAAAACTTTCCCACACTTTTGATTGGAACGAAGAAGGCAGGTCTTCATATGTGTCACCTGAACTTCTCATTCATGCGTTGCTTTAGAGCAGTGGTTCACAAAGATGGAGTCTGGACCCCACTGTGGGCCCTGAACAAAAAAATCGGGGTCCTGGAGGTTCTCCAGACCTGAAAGTGAATTTAAAATTCTTGCTAATACCTTATATTTGCCCTAATTGTTACAAACAGTTGACAAAACATAATTTGGTAGAAATACTGTCACACACCATTTATTATTTATTGTAAAGCTTAAAGATATATTAACAAGCAACATGTTTGTATAAAGTTTTAAAAGAAGCATTCAGATCCTACAACGTGCTAATCAAACCTTCTTTAACCATTGCATGTGGTGGCATGTTAATTCTCTGTGCATCAAATGCTTCAACATAAAGGGGTTATCATCATCAACTACCACCACTTCTCTGTGAGCTATAAAAATATAAGGAGATATTCCATAATTCCCTTCATTCTATACTGAAACATATAAATTGTGATACAGCTTTGGCTTTCTGAGATCATCCTTTATAACAGGCTAGGTATCTTAATTTTGACTTTTCATGGAACTTAGCCAGCACAACAAGGCTTAGAGAGAGCTGCCAGCTTCTTTTTGCCATCAATTTTATTGGTCAGCTGAAGATCCTCTTTGTTAAACTTTAGGATGTGTAAATGTGTTTTTGAAAAAACAAAACAAAAACAGTTGTGCCTTTTGCTGAGCATAACATCATCACCAAAAATGTATACATGCACCCAGCTGCTGTGTTCTTATCATTATTGATTTGAAGATGGAGACAAGATGTACACAGGAACAACTGAAGAGTCATTAGTTTCATGAAAAAAATTGATCATTGCATCTAAAAGACAGTTGTTAATGATTGTAAAGACCTGTAAGAGTTCAGATGGATATGTTATGAATTCATAGGTCCAGAGAGAACACACTAAATCCCAATTCTACAGAATAACAGTGATCTCACACCATAGAGGCTTAGAACCACCTACCAGCCATTTGCAGGAAGTTGTCTTGGAGATTTGTATTCATGCATCGCGCTGCATCAGCCCCGCCCACAATGTGAAGGCACTTACTTTTCTTAAATCATCCTTATTTTATTTATTTTTTTATTCAGTAATGGTGTTGCCAACTTGCTTTTGTCACCAATTTTGTCACAATGAAATGTCTTTTAGGACCTTTTAGGGAACTTTATTTCACAAGAAAGCCCCTAACAACAATTTATCTGCTTCAGGCTGCACAGTCCCACTGCAGGCAAAGACAATAAAAAGCTTGCAGTAATGCAGCAAGCCATATTGTATTGCTGGTTCTGCTGTATTGCAATGCCATAAAGAAATAAATAAGTTTATGTGCACACGCCGAAGATGCGGCTATTTTACTAAGCAGAAGTGACAACGTACTTGACCGCAGTCTCTTCAGTGAATGCGGCAGCTTGACAGCTGACAAGGATGTGAATATGAATCAGATGGAAAACATGAGAGCATCCTGTTGTTTCTGTGCTGATCTACACTATGAATGTAAATATATTTTAAAAAAATGAAGCTGAAAAACCATTGGCATCACATACAGAGCTGCAAAAAAAATTTGCTCCCCTTATAGATTTCCTCTCTTTTTTATTTTAAAAAAATGTTTTGTTACAATTAAATGTTTCAGCTCAGCAAACAAATTACAATATCAGTAAAAGATAACATGAGTGAATACAAAATTGAAATATAGATTTCATTTATTAAAATATATTAGCTATAAAAACTAACCTGGCTGTGTGAAAAAGTAATTGACTCCCTTGTTGAATCATGAATTAACTGTGATTAACTACATTATTTGTAGGGCTGAGTTCTGTTCCACCACATCCAGGCCCGATTACAGCCAGACCTGTAGAATTAAGAAATCACTTGAAAAGAACCCGTCTGACAACATGGACTTGGCTAAAACAACTCAAAAAGCAACATTTCATACCTTTTTCTAAAGAAATGCAAGAACAAAAAAAAACTTGCATAGTTTGGGGTTAAGGTCAGAGGTCATGATTCAACAATAAGAAAATCACAGAGACTAAATATGGTATCATGAAGGAGATCCAAGGTGAAAACAAACAAACAAAAACACAAAGATCCAGCTTAATTTGTACTGATGATCAAGACTTTAGTGAAAATATTCTCAGAACTGATGAGACAAAAGTGAAGTTACTGGAAGGTGTGTGTCCCATTATAGCTAGTGTAAAACGAACAGATCATTTTAGATTAAAAAAACATTTTCCCAACAGGCAGACATGGTGGTAGGTGATGGTCTGCAGCTGCTTCAGGACCTGGATGCTGTAATTGATGAAATCACAAGTTCAGCTCTCTCCCAGAAAAGGTCTGACGTTTGACCTTAAACAGGTCGTTCAAGCTGGAAAACTCTCCAATGGGTGAATGTAAATTTGTATATTGCTTTTCTAAGTAATGGACTACAAAGCGCTTTACATCAGTCAGTCATTCACATGTTGAGGGCAGTGGGTTACATTGTAGCCACAGAAGCGTAGCAAGCATACACAGCAAATCACCGCCAGCAGGCAACTTAAGGGAAGTGTTTTACCAATACTCATCACAAGTTCACAAGCTCTTTTAGACACTTTTCTTTAAACAGCCATCCATCAAACCACTGATAAATGTGAAAGGCAACCAATAGAGCTGATTTATGTAAAAAAATGAAAGGGATGAAAAGTGTAAATACAGGGTTTTAGTCTGACAGTGACGATATTTTAAACCCCTTTGTTTTTTAGCCTCTTCCACTGTACGACACACAGATGGAACACGCAGTAATGGCTGAGTGGGAGAGGCTCTTCAGTTCTGAACGAAATATTTTCACACTGTTGACACCAGCCATCAAAGTGAGTGGGATGGAGTAAAGTTACTGCTGCTGACGCACAGCTGGGGCTGGAAAGAGGAGGCCACAGATGCCGCCTCATCACTTCTTCTATATATGATACTGCAGCAATCCCCTTGCATGAGTCTGAGGGCAGTTGAAGGGGTGGCTGCAACATGAAGATACAGCATGTCCCGTGTCTTCTATGCACCTCTTTTTGAACAAAGAAAGGGAAGTCACATTCTTTAAGCTCTTTCGCTCTGTCCATGCCAGCAGCTTGACTGGTGCATATCAGCAAGTCTCACACTATTCAGAAAGAAGCTGAGAGGAGGAGGTGGTGGTTTTATGTCAGCGAGCTGACAGGTGGCCTTGCGGAGCCCAAGAACAGGAGTGACAGCAGAAGGATAATTGAAATCTGGTCTTATATAGGCAAGATAAAATATTGTAAATAAAAAATATATATTTTGCAGTCTTAAAAGCAGAAAAAAGGGGGCTGGTGGACAAGATTTTTCATGCACAGCTTGAGCTGGAGGAGGCCTTAAAAGCTGGGTCAGTGCTTTGCCTGCTGTGGCACACGCCAGGGAGGCCATGAGGGCTCGAAAGAAGGCTGGCCTGTGGTCTCAAGTCAGCACTATGTTGCTTGTTCCCAGCAAAGTCTTCAGAAAACTGCTAACATCAACAGAAGGACTGCGCGGCAAAAAAAAAAAGTGATCACAAAGCTCTCAGTTGAACTAAACAGCAGTGGGAATGGGTTCACTGCCCATAAGGCCGGGGGCTATCAAAACACCTAATATCCCACCCCTCAATACTGAGCTCATACACTGAGGACCTGCAGGGGAACCTTTGAAATATTATGGTCCTGTTTCACCAATCTAACGCCAGAGTCATGAAGCCACTAGTCGGCAAATAGTCACAGCAGCCACCTCTTCTTAGTCCTCACATCAAAAACCATCTTCTTTTTGTTCATCGGTAATGATTTGGTAGTTCGGTAATAGGTTGCACACTGTCCTCAGCAGAAGCTCAAAGAAACACCACTGGTTTGCTGTATTTTCAATGTTCAGAGCGCACACACACACCAATGTAAAAAAAAATGTTCAGTATTTTTAATAACAATTCATTTCGGTTCAAATTTAACCATAACTTAAGAGAATATTTGTAAATTTTACAATGATAAGGACGATACATTAATAAATCAGCTGTTGTTTCTTCAGATCTTAATTAAGCTGACTTGCTGCAAATCTAAAAAAAAAGAAAAAAATCTGGCAAGATTCCAACTAACTGAGGATCTTTAGTGGACGCTTCTGCCTCTTGATGTAATCATAAACTCCATGATCTGAAGTTCGTACCATAATTTCCATGTCATCATGTTCTTCTTTCATTATTAATCATATTGGTTTGGAGCCCTTTGCTTGCTGCAGAATAAATTTAGGGCCAATAAGGTGCCTCCTTGATGGTACGTGATGATGCTTAATGTTGACCAAATTCTCAGAAATGAAGCCTCAATCTTGCATGGAACTTCCACAACTCTTAGCTGTAACCTACAGACTTGAATGCAATATACTCCCAAAAATCTTCAGTATTCAAAAACATTTTTATCTGCTCCTTGTTTGTTTTTAAATCTTTGCCTGGAGGAGACATCTCTGATGTAAAACAACACCTGTTGCTGGGGTCAGTCTTATGGTGCTTGACTTGTCCTCGACAGCCTCAGCAGAAGTTGTCTGTTAATGACGTTTCTTCCTAGTAAGAAAGGATCATGAATGCCCGTTTTAATAGCATTTAAATAATAATATCCCCAAGTTTAACCCTACATCAATCTTGACTTTTTGCAAGTATATGTAAAAAGTCAAAGGTTGGAGACACCAACTATCGATTACTGTTAGATGTTTCTGGTGTTAGCTCAATTTGTAAATAGTGAATGTATTAAAACAAACAATTAGAAATCAAAATTGTGAAAACATTCTTACTTCACAGCATTTTTCACACCTACATGAAATTCCTAAATGATGGTTAATTAAATTATCATCTGCCCACACAGAAATAAATATATTCTACCACCCTGTTTCTTTTTCGTTTGTTTTGTTTGTGAAATGCAAAATGGATGCATGTAAAAACGTAAATATGGATTTATTAGAGCATGAAAATAAACTGACCAGATCAAATGTCTTGGGTTTAGTTCAATTCTAAGTTTATATTTACTTTTATTTAAAGGAATTGTTTAACTGATATAGTAAAAGTAGTTGGGATTTTTACTAAATGTTAGTTTTCCAAGGTTCATACTGTCAGTAACATTATTAAAACATTATTGGTGGGTAAAAAACAATACGATTGCTCAAAAGAGCATAGTTCAGTCATAGAAACAGAGCAAATATCAAAACATGGTTTCAGCTTTGAATCCTGATGCAAGTACTTATTTCACACAATTGATTTTATTATTGATTGTTCAAAAGCCTCAAATCTTTTCAGTAAAAAAAAAAAAAAGCAAACAGTTATTATCTGTCATGTTTTGGTTTAGTTTTGTTGTTTTTTTTAACAAAAAGAACCATCAGTGAGCTTTAAATCAGACCCACTGCTCTATTCTTTTACTCAAACACTGAAACGTACCTTATCTGCAAATGTTTCCAAGGAAACTCCCGACCATACATCAGCCTCAAAGACTGATTATTTGTTGTATCCCTCCCACGCAAAGCACTGTGCACATCATTAATAAGCTCTTAGTTTGCTGACTGCATGTGCTGTTTTTATAAACAATATGTTTTCAAAACATTCATCAGAAATCCCTGTATCACTGTGTGTTTATGATGATAATCAGGAAAAAGAAACATTAAAATAAATTTAGTTTATCCACATAGTGCAATAAGCACATGACATTTTCTTAAGAAAGTACATTTCTTATGAAATCTCATGCTGGTTTTTTGTTTCTAAACCAAAATCGAAAATTGCATCAGAAAGGTTTTCCTCATTTAAAAAAGGCAAATTATCATATTAAACCGTGTGTGTGTGTGTGTGTGTGTGTGTGTGTGTGTGCACGCGTGTGTCTGTTCATGACACGTTAAATAAAACATTATATAAAGGTGTCACAATGTTTTAAAAAATCTAATCTATTCTTCTTCCATCTATAAAATCATTTTACTTTGACATAAATGTATTAATAAATGCATCTCCCTTCCTGTTTCTTCATCCTTGGTATTGTTTACTCAAAGCACCTTCTCACCACTCTTAATATTACCAGAGTTAGAACAATCATTTGAAATGTAAATGTAAATGTTTCAGCTTCACCTCTACTTGTATTTGCACGTACTTTTATCCCATTCCCTACCGTTTTCCTCTGTGTTTTTATTTCATCTCTACTGGGCTTTTCTGTAACTTGCATTCCCCCTACTCACCTGTTGAACGTATGTTATTATCTAACAGGCAGCTTGTGAGGAAAAAAGTCCTTAAAAATCACTCAATGGATACTAATGATACCAATTCTGCTTAGTGACCTCAATAATCATATCAACTGCAAGTGAAAATAAAAAGTAACAGGAAGGAATTACAGGTACTATTTTAGCCTCTGAACTACTTCATGACAAAGAACAGCGGTAAGCCTCCGCTGGATCAAATCGCATTTCTGTTGTAAACAATTTATTAAGAATCCAGTTTTATTTCATCTGGTTAGAATTTATCAAAAGACGGGTTCCTTCCTCCAAACAATATTTATCTCAACGAGTCAGCTAACAACAAATTTACCAAACAGGAAACCTGATACACTCACCAGCCACTTTATTAGGTACAACAGTTTAATTGCTGCAAATCACATGGCAGAAACTTAATGCGTTAAGTCATCTAGACGTGGTGAAGATCATTTACCAAAGTTCAAATCATGCATCAGAAAGGGGGAAATTAGATTTAAGGGACTTTGAACATGGCATGTTTACTGGTGCCAGATGGACTGGTCTGTCAGAAACTGCATCTCTGAACACACAACATGTTGAACTTTGAAGCAGGACTACATGGTACTAGTGAAGTGTACCTAATAAAACGGCCAATGCATGTTTTTTTGCCACATTGTGACATGAAAAGGCTATTGTGCACCCCAGTGAAACATGTGTGTGAAACACTTGTAAATGGGCTGCAGGAAACCCTGTGGACCACTGATCTGTGGTTAGCTTGAACTGACCTGAGGGTGCGACATGATTCAGTGTTTTGTAAATTTCTCTTCTGAATGTGTTAAAATCAAACAATGGGTTTTCATCAGAGCAGTGACAGGACTGCAGATGTACGTCTTGGCAGTATGTGGCCACGAGGGTTATAATCATAACATTTTAGCTCACAACTGTCATAAAACATAATCACTTGTAGTTAATTTTGCTTGTAATCCTGGGCCGGTTGTAGATTTTGTGATATTAGAGATTTGGTTCCACTGATTTCCTGCAAATCTGTCTACTCACTTCCTCCCAAGTTATTTGTCTCCATTTCATAGTTTGGCTTAAAATCAAAATCTGTGTTCAACCAAGCGACTAAATCCATGATGTTGGTTTTATTGGAGGATCGTTGACATTCAGCCTGTCGAATATTAGAAGTTAGGCAATATAAGCCTGAAACTACAGCAGAAAAAACCTTGAAACAATTTCAAAGTTAATATAAACAGATATAAATCTGCAGCTCAAATTAGACTGGCTGCTGGCTGTAACACAACTAATTTATGAAACTTGCCATCTTATGAAATATTTGTTCATATCTTAAATTATGTTGCTGATTGAGAAATAGGTACATAACAAAAATACAATTCTCAAAACTTTTAGTGTCTTGTTTTCTAAATCTCAATTTGTCATTACAGACCTTCATTTTTTTATCCCTAAAAAGAGTTACTTCTGCAAAAAGTAGACTACCTTTAATAAAATATTTATTCAGCATGACAATAAATACCCCCAAATTATAATCAGTGTTCTTTGATGTGCTCGAAAAGTATTCCAAGCCACATTTTCAAAGAAATAAAGTCCTATTTAAATGCCAACTTTTTCCTTAAAGCAGATGGAAGAGTAGATTTGCAGAAACTCAAGCTGTGAGTCAAAGAGGTTAGGAGGGAAAAGAGAAAGAACAGAGAAACAGCCACCGAAGAGCAGGCAAAAACGATCCGATTAAAGGAAGATTTCCAACCTCATTTTCAAGTTGCCAGGTGACGGCTGTCCATCGTAAACTGATACAATATCAAAGTCTTCCTCCAACGCCAGCGTCACGAAGGTTAGCTGGATTCGGTTCCTCTCCCCCGTTATTATCAGCCACGTACAGTTGGCGTAGTTGGGATAGCCATGGGGAAATCCAGGAGACTCTATGGTGCCGTTCAGGCCTTGGACTACACCTCCACAGGATTCAGCTGGAAGAGAAAATGAGACAAACTGAGTGCAAACTCTCATTCTGCATCCCATTATACCGTTTAAATAAAAAAGGCCTGCGGTATTTTATGCCTGCCTTGCATTCAGATTAGACCTCCAGCTTTCTAATCTTTGTCGAATTCTGTACAGGGACCACAACAGGAAGATAGATATATACACATGTGTGTGTGTGTGTGTGTATATATATATATATATATATATATATATATATATATATATATATATATATATATATATATATATATATATATATATACACACAAAACAATACCATGGATTGCATTGTGTATGTAAAGGAATCAGAGGAGTGGACATGTGTTAATCCAAGTGTTCCCAGACTAACAAGCCCCTGTTCTCATATTCAATTTAATGTAAGCAATGCCTCCCAGCTTTATTTGACACTGCAGCATATGCTGTATAATTTTTATGCAACGAGCTTGAATATGAACACATAAGGCGCACATCTACATACCATGGCTCTATTCATTTCTGACAATGTTATTAGTGAAATCAGATGTATGAACCTTTAAAAGGAAGTCATTTTAGTGCATGACACATACATACTGCACACTGATGCATGCATACATTATCATACTGAACAGAATGGAATTATGGCTCTTTAAAATACTCATGTAAGGAACTGAAATATTAAAAGATTACTCCAAAATGAAAAGTGCATCCTTACAGTCTCCTCCATCCAAGGATTTATAATGGATCATAGGGTTTCTGCTGTTTTACTAACCATTTTATTAGTTGTTGCATGTATTGTAATACTGTATGCATTAAAATAAACTGTGTAAAACAGCATGTTTGCTTTTTACTTTCAAAATTCCCTTTTACTTTCTGCTGACTGATATCTGGTTATGATGTGTGCATATTGTAAACATTAAAAAACATTTATCAACAAATAAAAAAAGTTACATTAAATTTGTAAAGACAATACAGCTCGTTTGAAACTTAAAGATACCTCAAACTTACATAAAATAAATGTTTCAGTGGGATTAAATTGAGCATTGATGAGAAACGCTTGTGCACATGATCCAGTTTTAGCATTTAGAAATGCTTAAAACTTGCTTTACACATCTGAGTGGTATAATCATAATTCTGCAGACATAAAACAAAGCAGAGGATTTCTTTAGCGAGCTACATTTTCAGGAATTCATGATCTAATGAAGCTGAGTCAGAAGAAAAGCCAGCTGTTAATAATGATGTCCCACTTAAAGCTGCCAACAGCTAAGCTACTGAACATCAACGGTAGTAGATTAGCTGCTCAAATCTTTTTATGTTATGCAAGAGTATAAAAGTCAGAACTTTACGGTCCTTTATGAAAAGCAAAAAGCCTAAATATAAATTATATATGTTCTTTGGAAGTAAAGAACTACTTTATTAATAATTATTAATGTAAAAATAGAATTTTACATAAATAATACTAAATAATCTGCTTGTTTCCCCCACAGATTAATGAGGTTTTAATTGATGTCAGAATGATTCCACTTTTAAACATTTTAAATAATTAGAAAATAATAATAATTGCGCATTTATTCTTTGAACTGTGAATAATGCTCTTCTAAAACTCTGTCAATTAGTAACCATCAAATTGTAAATGTTTTGTATATTTGCATGTTCACTAGAAGTTTAAGCTAATATGAGACAATTGCAGCTAAACTGTGGTGGGGAGGAGTTAGAAAAAGTGAGAAAATGAAAGTTCTCACCCTTTGACGGGATGTTACTGGGTTTTGATTTCCTCATCTCTTCCCACCTACGATCTCCACCAGCAGTTTTCTCCTTTATTCTCCTGCTCTGCCACCCTCTCCTCATGAACACTAATAGTGGACTCCTGAGCTAAATACAGGGCGTGTGTGTGCATGCACTAGTGTGTGAGTGTAGATAACTTGAAAGCCAGCACTAATTGTTCTCAGATAGTATTGATCTGTTAGCCTTTTGGGGTCAGAAAAAACACAACTTTTTGCACTTTTTGTTTATTTTCTTGTTATGTTTGGTTGTTTATAAGTTGATGTAAATGGACAGTGTCGTGTGATGAGTCAAATGTACCTATAAGGACAAACAAGTATTTAATCTAGTCTATTTTTCTTTACTCTCACGTGCAGATATTTCGTGCATTTTAGAGATAACCAACTGCAACACAACTCAGTCACCAAAATGCTAATAAAATAGGGACATGAAGGGTTGATACTGTTAAATTGATGCCGAGTTCATGTTGCTGCACTAGATTGCATCACATTTAAAACAAAAGTCCTAATATTTCACCATCCTTATGTTGCTGAGTGAGTGAAACTGTACATTTTTTCATTGTTTTCCATCAAAGTGAGATCACAACCTGCTCTATGTTCAAAAACCAGATGTTCCTATTTGTCTAAACCAGCACAAACCCACAAAATCATCATAATAATAACAAAAAATATTTAAATACTGATACACAACCTCACATGGACAAGCTGGCTGTACCAGAAAAGCACACGTACATGTGTATGCTCTCACACACTAATACACAAACCTCAAACCATCTGGAGTGTCCAGATTAATTTCAGATTGTTCTCTCCTGTCTTTCCAACCCAATTCACCTCTACCCCCTAGCCGTATTTGAGCCTGTCTCTCATTCTGTCTTTGGTTGTCTCTCCTTTCGTCTGTCGTCTCTTCCGCTGCTTGATCCCCCACTGCCTCCACTTGAGCAGATGGGATAAGCAGCATTCAGCAGACACTTGCATCAAGCCATATTGTTGCACCATACTTGGGGGATTTCAAGTAGTCCATAGCTTAGCCTCTTTGTTGACGTAGCATCAAGTTATTTCTTCCTCTCTTTTTATGTTCAGATGTTTGTTTTGTGTAGTTCTTTCCCAGAAATAACTTCCAAATCAATTGTCCAAGTAAGATGACAAAATATTTCACTCTCACAGTAACAAGTGGGCAGTAAAAACGCAGCTGTTTAATAATAGTTTAGAGTGTTCACGTAAGGGTAATTTTGTTTTGTATGGAGCAGAAAATCATCAGCAGGATAATAATTACAATTTAAAAAACATTCTAAAAGTGAAATAAGAGCGTGTTTTGAATTTATGTCATTCACCTCTTTAGGTACCGTAGTTTTAATGAACTTGCAACATAAGAGAGAATCCTGTACATCTGATTATAACGTCTGATCGCCTTTGCAATAATTTAATGTCGAGCAAAGTCCTGCAACCATCTAGCATTACAACGACTCCTACTGGCATCTTTTTTGCATGGCTAAAAATAAATAATTGAGAACTTGTTTGTTCTCATATTAGAGGCGTCTAGTGGAAGGTATTTTGCAAAGGCAAATATTCAGGGAAGACACCAGTCAGCTGATGGGTGCTGACCTTCCTCCTAACAAGTACCAAGACATGACAAATACTACTTTCACCTTCCTGTGACACACAGCTACAGTTTGCTGTTTGATTGACAGAATTTACCAACTAATTTGTTGAGAAAAGGTTAGCCAGACACATTTAAATTAGCTCAATTATGGTCTGACAGCCTCCGTCATTACTGGGGTACCTAATTATAGAATATTGTAAATATTCATTAAAACGAAGCAGGGGAAATTGTAATTATTCATGTGTTTTTTTCTGGTCTAAACTAGTTATTTCTGATTTCTGATTTAATTTAAAATCTTACTCTTCTGTATTTCTGTTTAGGGACATATTTTTTATGCAGTCCATGACGAATGTGCAAGTGTCATTAATGAGTTGTTGTGCCATAAAGAAGATGGTGAAAAACCCACTTCATACTCGTGCAAATAAAAGCATGCTGTCATCAGCACATGCACACTCAAAGGCAGCCATGAAAACAACTCTAACACATGTTCTGAGCCAGCGTTCATTAAAACAAAAGCATTGTTTGGTCTCTGTCTCATAAACAGGAGACTTTTTATGCAGAATCCTGCGCCAAGATTCTGTTGGAAGACAAGTTCTAGGTTTAAATTTAAATTCATGCAAAGGAAACAGAAGAAGGTTTCCCAATGGATTCGTGTCATGTGTCAAGCCAAAGCAAGATGAATCTAAGATTTCTCTACCCAAAACTATAAACAATTTATGCACACAGACCAGAAGTTAGCAGCTATAGATTGGTAATGGATCTGGGTAATGCATGAATCTACATAACAAACAGACATCTGTTAAATTTCCGCTGCAGAGATGCAGCAGAGAGGTGAGGAGCTCTGGTAGAACCTGACCACAAGGTCCCCGGCTCATAAATCAAATGCTTTCCTCGTCTTTTCACGGTTTCCCGGGCCACAAATCAAACGCATCTTTCCAAGTTACACTGTGGAGAACTATTGACTGCAGTGATTCAATACTGGCAATGAAAAAGTAGAGGAGAGGACAGGACAAGAGAGGAAAGGGATCTGCTGTCTGTTTTTCTGGTGTCATTGTTTTATCTTCCTCATCCCCCCTCTTTCTTGTGCCAATTCCACTCCCACAACCCCACCCTCGTTTTCATTATCTCTGAGTCAAAATCACTGCAACTCTCCCACATCATGTTTGTCTTTGTGCAGCCCTCCATCTCCTCGCATCTCCCCACTCGATCTCCTCCTCTATCCAGCCTTCCTACCATCCTTGTCCTCTTTATTAGAACGGCGTGATCCTCATCGTTGCACCAGTTTCTGTGCATCCCCCTTCCTGCAGCTCAGTTCTCACACATCTTTTTCCCTCTGCTCCGTCATCCTCCTTTCCTTTCCTCTCCTCTTCCTACTATTGTCCTGCCCGTCCCTTTATCCCTCCTGCCCTCCCTGCATCCTCCTTTCACCACAATTATTTCTGTATTAGTCTTATCGCATCTCTCCCTAAGTGTCATCATGTTTCTTCCTCGCTGCCTCACTATTATTATCTGCATGTCATATTGCTTCTCTCCTGGTGTCATTATATCTATCTCCTGTGTTTCCTCTCTTATCCTGCTACAGTGTTGGGTTGTTTTTATTCCACCCACTCACCTGCTATATTTATCACACAAAGAACAAATACCACAACCTCTCTGTGTCTGTCGTTTTCTCCGTTTCCATCTCTTTGTGCTCTCCATCAGCCCACTGTCAAACTGTTCAAATGTGGGCAACTGCAGTTAGATTCAGGGCATTTGGGTGCTCAGCGGGGGCAAATGGAGCTCTTTAGAATAAAATATGAAAGTTAACTACTCCAAAATGGTTTTGAGAAATACAATGGGTTCTCTGGAAAACAGTTACTGGTAACACATTAACCATAATGAAGTTTTTGGTGCTGTTTAGGGCTAATGGGATGTTCAAAACGCCCTTTAAGAGGTACAAATGAAGCTGCTATTAAATTTATTGGGGAAAAAAACGTTTTTAATTGCAGCTCTCAGAGCAGAGGTTTATGTTTTTTAATTCTGAGCTGCATTTTGGGTTGAATGCAACCTCAATTGTTATTAAAATTAGCGGGGCATTGAACAGGGAGCTAATAATCGTTTAAAAATCCACCTCTGTGAGTTAAACTGTAAATATTTCTTACAGCAAAGGTTGGTTGCCAGGTGAGGGACAGTACATGCCCTGCCACCAGTCACCATGACAACCTTGGAGGATCAAGAGACGTATATCATACGGCCTTTGAATTGCAGACATACACACAAATAGGGCAAACGCACAAAGGTGCATCTGAAGAATCAAGGCTACTTTCAGGGTAAATCCGAAAAATGTCAGCATGAAATAAGGGCCACTGTCTGAAGGTAGTGTGATAATGTGTGAGGGCATGTATAGGATACAATCACATGCACAGACTGACAAAAGGATAACGTTTGATCTTAGGGAGACCAGTGAACAGGAATGGGATAATACCCTTTTAAATTAAGAAGCAATCCAACTAACTTTGAAAAAAAAAAAGGTACTGGGAGGTATTTTGCTCAGTCTTGGTCTGTGGTATTTCCACTAAGATCTGAGGCTCTGTTAACATGGAAACCATATTTAAAGAACCTCAATGCAGTATTTTTGGAAACCATGCTCAAAATTGAAAACATCTTGAAACAACAACCCATGCAGTTTAGCATAGATGGTGAAACCACACCTGTTAGAAAACGATTATGTCATAACTCCACCTCTTAACCTAACATACAACCCCAGATATCTCACTCCTCTATATGCTGAAGGTATAATAATGAAACTGAAACTGAGGTGCTTTTATCATATAGAGGTCTATTATACTCAGCTCCACAGCCTGTTTCATGTTTTTGGTGTATTTTCATGGCAGTATTACAGCAACATATATGTAAAGGCCTGGTAAAGTTGGTCATACAGCAGACATTTGCCTCATTTCATTCAACCAATCAAAGTACTGAGTCACCCAGAATAGTTCAGGCAATTCCAAAAATATACCTCCCTACCAGGGCTGTTTTCTGGTAGTATGTTTGGTCCATGGATCCTCTAATGGAAACACACAGGAGTAAATGATGGCCCCATAAAACGACCCTGGTTCCTGCAAAAGGTCCCTGAAGTGGAGAAACACCTAAGTTATCCGTCTGTATTTGTTATTAACCATCCTACAAAAATCAGCTCAATAACAGTTTATTCTGAAAGAAGTGAGTGGGGAAGTGAAAACATCTACTGTTGCCTCTTCTTTAACCAATATTTTAGCCAAAAAAACCCCAAAATAATCTGTGGTATTAGTCTGCAAAAATATTTTGTCTATGCAAGTTGGTGGCTCAGAGGCACAAGCTAACATTCTGCAATTCCATTAGTTCGTTTTGGTCCAACAGTCTCAGTAAAGCAGCCTTTGCTTGCTTGCTTGTTTATTTGTTTGGGCGGCTGTTGTCAGCAAGTCCAATGAAACCAAAGCATCGGGAGTCATAATGCAGTTCAGAAATTTGCAGCAAAAGCTCATTATGAAAAAGGAAAGGCATCGTTTTAGGATTAAATCGGTAAATTAAGGTGAGTCGCTGCCCTATCAAAGACAATGAGGTGAAAGTGATGCTAATTCCATCGATGATGCTCGGTGACATATTGAGTCAAAGCGAGCTCCTGAGATAAACGTTCTGCAAAAAAAAAATATTTGTGACCGTCCTTTATGTGAGGATTTAGTTTCATGAGTTCTAGAGCACTTATTAAAGGTATTCGTAAAGCCTCTTGTGTTTGAAATGTGTGAGTGCATTCTGACAAAAGTAAAAATCAATACCTGAGCCATTTTTCATTTAGAAGTGCTCAAAAGGCTACTAAACTGGGCTAAATGACTCGACACACAGTAATCTACTACACAGGTGATCTTTACCCTGAAAAGCAGCAGCTTTATTACAGACCTGTTAGATTAGATGAAACAATCATCTACCTTTTCTCAGATTCAAATGCTATTGATCCACTTGACCGTGTCACTTTTAAAGGTCCCGTGAAAATAAATCCAAATGATCACAGCCCATGAGACTTTTTCTATTTTCAATTTTATTGGGTCTTTAAACCTGCACCCCGTGATTTGTTAGTCACACAAGGGCAGCCAAAACAAGTCTTAAACACAAGACTTATAACGTGCATTATTTACACATTGATCAACATTAGCATCAATTTAGATTCACGTTTCCTCCTTTTTTCTCAGCTTGTTTTATTCCCTCCCAACTCCTCGGGGATATATCTGGCTTTATGACTGCCCAGTGTTCCACTGCACTCACCAGATATTCACTAACTTTATCTGTGTGCTGTTAAAAGGGTTTGTCCTTGACAACAGCTGCTTGAAGTGACACCATGAGAGCAGGTAGCAGAACTGTAAAAAACGCTGCCTTCACTATAATAAACTATAATACAATAATAAACCGATACATTCAGCTGGAGACTAAATTAAAAGTAAACTTAGAGTCAAGCGGTAAATTTCTGAGCTCATTATGGTGAGTGAACTATGTCACTATTAAAATTTAACCAAACACAACATTCAAAAACATTTATTCATCTTTTGCTGTGAATAAGCAAGAATTAAATGAAAAAAATGCAATTTTTTTGTAAAGGTTACCTGTTGATGTGATGCACACAGCTCACGTGAGCACACACACACACACACTATTAAAAAAAACACTGAGATCAGTCAAGGCTGGATAGGGATATCAAATTCATGAACTCAGCAATCTGCTGAACACGTGTTAAAGCACAGCAAAGCAAAATAGGAGCTGTGCGCAAGCAGCGGTAAGCAGTCCCCGTTATGTTTCTGAAATGTGTGTGTGTGTGTGTGTGTAAATTTGTGGCCTTGAATGTATAAGGTGTGTATCTCCAGTAAACGGTCCCATTATGCTGATATTATAAACACTAAAACTAATGGTTGAGGCGGGGTCAGCCTCTAACTGCTGACAGAACACAAAACTGGGGGTTTAAAGTCCAACATTTTCATTTCAGCGTTTTGCTTTTTCATTTTACAGTTTTGGCTTTTCCTCCCTCATCCCATCTCTAATTGTCTCTGCTTCTCTGCAGATATATTTTCCCTGTCACGGCAGATGAAATCAATTGCCTGTTTAATCTAACAATAACATGGATTTTACTGCAAACAGTCAAACAAATGAAAGCGAGCGTACAGCCTAATTTTGGGGAGAAGTGGTTATTTCCCTCTTCTGAATATAAAGAATCTACTGATTTTTTTCCTATAATCCTTCCCAGCCAGCAGCCTTATTCTTCAAATACCTCCTAATCAAGTTTGTTGGACTTTTTATTGTGATCTTATTGTGTAGATTTTGAATCTTTATCATTAAAACTGCTTGTTATTACAGGAAAACCTTAAATAAATCCAGATGCACTCATGTTTTTTTACTCAAAACTTTGCAAACAAAAAAAAAAATTGGAGATAAAAAAAAAACTAAACAAATTAGACAAATCCAAAATTTGAATACATTAATGTGCAATAAAATGCCAATCTATACACATTATAAAATATGTTCCTAAGTTATTAAGCTGCAGGTGGTTATAGGTGTGTGTGTGTGAGCAGCAGTGTGTCATCATGCCCATCCATATGTAGGAACTGCACTGACAGAACACACGCATTAGACTGTAAGGAACTGAAAAGCAAATGATACCCTCCTAACGGAATCAGAGCCCCAGCACTCCAGGTGTGTCCCTTATAATTTTATGATAATTTCTATTAGACACTTTTCCTGCTGTGAAAATGATCCACTTATCTTCAACCTTTTCTTTTTGCTCTCATGTCTGTGAAACAACCTTCATGTACCAGTGTGCATGTTTCAAGCTACGACTTAATTGCAATTTATTTAAGCATGTGTCAGTGTTGCTTTTAAACAACGATGAAGAAGAAAGTAATGTAGCGCCTTTTGAAACCACCTGTAGCTTTAAGTCATTTAAAACCTCAAGCTATAATTAAACGAATTAAATTGTTAATACTAGTTAAGTACAATTATTATCTACTTGTAAGTGGTTTTGTCAAGTTATTGCATGTCTAATAGAAAAATTGCAATATTTTACATGTTTTAAATTCTGTATGTGACAGACTGCGTTTTAATGATCCCCTCCCCCACTCCCTCATACTTTTATATACTTTACTTGATGGTTTGAAATCAGTCTCCAAAATCACGCTGGCTTCTCTTAAACACAGCCGGTCACCAAAAATCACTCTATTTTCTATGCAAAGAACATTTACTCAACATTTTGCAGCTTTGAGCTTTTGTTGTTAAAAATCAGCAAGCTGTAGACCTCCAGTGAAATCACTTAAATAATAACAATCATTTGAAATGTCACATATTGTATCAAGGGGGTTGGGTATATTTCAAGAGCAGTAAATGTAGGTAGGACTTTAAACTGTTTTGATTCAAGAATACTTTTGGTAAATAGGTTTCTGGATCAGGACTAAAAGTCATATAGATCATTCATTCAGACTCTTTAATACAGTCACATAATCTGTGAGTCTATTAGATGTGTGTTCTTTCCTCAAACACGACTCACAAAAGCATTGAAGTAAAACAACTTATATCCTTATTTTTGAACAAACCATTAAATCATAATGATGTTAAAGTGGGACTGTGGACAATGTAGTTACATGCAGATCAAGGAAATTATTGTCTCGCTTTTTGGTTATTTAAGCAATAGTGGTTGGCTTTACAGGAAAAAATATTCTTATTGGACCTTCATAGCTTACGTTTAGCAACAAATCAAAATGATCAGGTTTACATGTAATAAGTACAGTTTAATCATTTCATACTTGGAACAAATTATCTGAATAAAAGTTGAAATGTCAAAGAAGTGCTCTGAATTTGAAAATGAGATTATGAATTTCATACTGACATCTCACATTTCCACACTAGTTGGATTTTTTTTCCTAACGTTTTTACAGGTCACCATTCATATTTCCAAAATATGGTTCAGGGAAAGACAACCTCTGACTAATGTATACGTGATTGATATTAACGGGGTGTGTGGAGGTGAGAACTGAAAGCTCGTCTATGAGGACAGTTGAGAAAAACATTCTGTAGAAAGACTGCTTAAGATGTAGACTGGATCAGAACATGGTGCACTGACACTTGCCTTGCAAGCAATATAGCTGAGCAGATTGCTCACACTTTTGCTCGTTAGTCTCCAAAACTACCTAACGTGTGCATGTGAGTGTCAAAACTACAGCATGGTTCAATGGAAGAAAATAAATTGGTTCTGTAATGACATATTTTATATGGTGTGAGTGAGTGTTATACACCTGGAGATATGTCCAGACCAGGGGTCTCAAACTCCAGTCCTGGAGGGCCACTCTCCAACGTGTCGTAGTTGTTTTCCTGATTTGAATCAGTTGGTGATTAAGGCTTCAGCAGAACATGAGGACATGCTGATGTCCACTAAACATCAGGTGTGTTAGAGCAGGAAGAAATAAAAACATTTAAAACATGTAGGATAGTGACCCTTAAGGACCTGATTTGAGACCCCTGGTTTAGACCAAGAATTTATGGCAGATCACTGAGTGTTAATAAAAATAACATCCAGAAGTAGAATGAGCCCTGTTTCGCTACAAAACTTCCTCAGGAATTCTTTGTGAAATGTGATGAAGGTGGTTTGGGAAAATAAAAAATATAAAAAATGTTATAGATACCTCAAGAACACAAAGATGATGGAGCCCTAATGGATAGATGTGTGTTTTTAAGGTTGTGACTAACCCTAATCTAAATGACATGTCTCTGCACATATCAGGGTAATGTTGCTAACACAGATGAAATGGTGAGCTGATGTTTAGTTTCTAGGTGGTTTGGTTGAGCAGTTGTTAGCGCTGTTGTTTTATATCAAAGTGGTTCCCAGTTTTATCCTGGATCAGACTTTACATGGTCTCCCTGTGGATAGAGACTGCAAGTTTTCTCCAGGTGCCCCGTTTTACTTCCACAGTCCAAGGACGTGCATGTTAGGGTAATTGGGGACAGGATAGCTTTTAAGCTCCAGCGTTCCCTATCGACAGTCCATTTATAGCAATGTGGGGCAGTGTTTAATCATAAAAAACAAGAATGTATATGAATATTGATTCAGCCCTTTCAAGTGTTGCAGAACCTTTATTATTTTCTGCTCATGTCGGCTAAAAAATATGTTGCTTTGCATTTGAAGCTCTATCCTGACAGACCTTTTAAACTCTTATAATTGTGATATTTACAACATCCTAATGTCGTTTTTTTTTTTACATAATTCTTGCTTTTGACAACAACCAGACACAATCATATTATAATTTTCTTGTTTTGTTTTCATGAACTAAAAATTTAAAAAGAAAAACAATAATCTTGAGAAAATGCTTTTACCTACCGCATTTTTTTTTTTAAAATGTTTGCTGTCCTAAAACAAATTATTAGGTTATCATCACACATCAAAAAGTAGCACAACCTGCATAGGAGACAGGATTTCATAACCTCATGCAATTCAAAATTTGAGGTTTATTTACATTTAAAGGTCCCATAATATGTAAAACTCACTTTCTAAAGGTTTTTTACAGTCTATCCATCTCAAAGTCTGTGTCTAAGACCCAACAGTGTTCAAATATTTTCACTGTTTTCACTTCCTTATTCTCATTTTTGGGAAATGTGTTTTGAGCTAATGCTAAAATGGATGGTTCCAAAATCTTTCCCCTGCTGACGTCAAGAAGGGAAAAGACCACTCCTGTCTAGAGGACAGAACCAATCACGAGCACCTTTGGCTACCTGAGCCCACCCCCGCCCTTTAAAACCACGGGAGCGTGCATCCTCGCAAACGTTAGCAAACAGTCATGATGAAACTACGAGCAAAGCATGGCAGTTGCTTTGTAGATGGTTGCATCAATGAGCACAAAAGTATTTTTCTACTCCCTTCATCTGAGACCCTGAAGTCCCACCAACATCTTGCGAATGTGCGCCGAAATGAGATATGGACGGGGTTAGAGAAGCTGCCCCGCCCATTTGAAACAAAGGTTTTGCTTCAGGAGGTTGGATGAGGGGGTGGAAGAAGAACAGCAACAACACACTTAAAGTAAGGGCCAATTTGACCAATGGATAGCTTTTACATGTCATTGAGATGTAAAATAAATGATTCAGAGTGAACATAAAGTGCATAAAATGGGACCTTTAAGGATTTTCAGCAGTTAAAAAGGGAGTATGCAAACATTTAGACTTCATCAGTTTGTTGCAGTGACAGTATTTTGTCATTGGTGCCATTTTCACATCAGTGATCTTGGTGGCTTATCTGCTACAGTGAAGCCAAATATCATGACACATTTGCAATATTTGCTATTATTCACCCAAACCAGACAATACATCAAGTCAGACTGTTCATCCTGCTTTATGCCACATTGAGATGAGAGCTCACATAAGCATGACAAATACGCCGTAGTCGTGGTAAAAATACTTGAAGTATAGGGGCTGTAGCTTGGGTTATTGTTGTTCTTTAAGTTTGCTGAATAGAAAGTGAGTCGAAGAATATCAGCTGTCAACTCTAGAACAACTTTATCTTTCACTTGACATGGGTTCACTGTCTCTTTTGCTGCCTCTTTGCTGCGTGCCTTGTGTGTCAAACACAAGGCTACACAACAGTAGGCTATAGACCACAAACCAGAACTCAGAACAGAACATCCAGCTTTGATAAATCCCTCCATTCTCCTGACTGAGCATCGTAAATTTCACCTTTCACCTGGCGTGTCTCTAGCTTCACAAGACTAAGATCTATTAAGTTTCATTTCTATTATTAACATGTGGTGTTTACTCCAACATAATGTGTTCTTAACACTTTCTGTTGAAGCTCAGGGGGGTAGAGTAGTGGTCCTTCAACCAGATGGCTGGTAATTTGGTCCCCAGTGGACATGTCAAAATGTCTTTCAGAGAGAATGTGAATCTCACAAATCCCCCAATGTGGTCCTCATTTGTAAGTCACTAAAAAGGCATTGTGATAAAAGATTAATGCATAACATGGCAACATAGATGACAAGGTAGGCTTTACTTTAGGGTCCGAATTGATGAGGAAGCAATTCCTTCATCATCTGATTTCTCACTATGACCACATGAGCTACTGCACTGAAAACTGGATCATATAACAGTTTAAAGCCCATGGATCTGTGCTATAAGAGGGCCGCAATTTGCTTTGAAAGTGACACATCTTCCTAGGCCAGTTGTGGGTCTGGTAAATCTGCAGACTGAAATTTTATGAAAAAAAAAAAGAAGCCATAGTGCTGATTCAGACACCAAGCTAAAATGTTGAATTTAATAAAAAAGGAGAGGATGCCTGCGAGGGTCGACTCAGAGAACTTAAAAAAACAAATGCTCCTTCAACAGGCACAATTAAATCCAGGCTGTTGCTGATAAAAGCCGTCTGGACTGAAGTATTATCAGTCAGTTAAAAGGCATGCATCCACTAGATGTTTTATGAAAAAAGAAAATCATAATAATTTGGCAGAAATTAGGTCTTTAAGAGTGTGCTATTAGCACCCTAAAACCGCAGCAGATCGTGTCTAAAAAGACGGCTAGGTTTAAGTAATTTGGTTGTAAATAATTCAGCTTCCTTTCCTCCAGTTAAATAAATTGGGGTCTGTCAGGTCTAGTATTTACCTAATCAGTTACACCTGCAGTGGCTCCGTATTTTACAATCCTAATCGGGCTTTACTAAAGGGGTTAGCAGGGATTTTTTTCTTCCTGTGTTGAGTTTATTGGTCCCTATTGATTTTTGTGTCACCTTTTTCATATTGAAGAGAGAAAGACAAAGAACAAAAAGAGACAGGCTGCGGTGTTTAAGCCAAAAAAAAACAAACATGCATCACCATGCACAGATAAAATGAATGCAAATACAGTATTTCATGAAATCCACTGTAGCTGCTTACATATATTTGCAGGAAAAGAAAAAAAACTGCAATGCCAGAAACAGAGAGATAGAAACAACCCAGCAAAAGTTGAGAGAAATAAAAGCAAAATTCAGAAGAGTAGCTAGTTGCATCAATATCATATGTGTCCTTGGATCTCTAAAACTCTAAATGGTGCACTCTGCTATTTATCTGTGCAGATGATCATGTTTCAAATGCATTAAAATGCTGTGTGGTTAAGAGATGCACACACCCACGGACTCCTAAAGGAAATTAAAGTTAAAATAGAGAAAAGGTGAAGCTGGGTTAACAGCACAAAAGGAGGTATCTCAGGAGAAAGGAATAAAGGATTTGCGCATCTTCTTATCACACATAAGATGGGACGAGTTTACAGGAAGAGGAGACTTATGACAGAAAAGTGGAGAAAGAAAACTGAAAATCAGCATGCTGATCATTAAAATTTGATACTGTTTGCAAATCACTCAATTTGGAAATCATAAAATTATTTTAAAAGATGTTGAAAGTTTCTATAAGATAAAAAAAACAAAAATATTTTTTAAAGAATCTGAAAACTTATGTCTTGATGGACGAAGCCTTCATGCCACATTTCAAACCATTAGTCCATCCAATCCCTCTCTGGTGGTTCCTGATCCAGTCAAGGAACATAATGTCTTTTTCAGCTTGTCTTGTGTTTCCCATGAGGTGCCCTTCTGGTTGGACATGTCTAAAACATCTCACGAGGGAGACGTTTATGTACCATTCCAGACAGACGTCTGCTCTGCGGCTCTGGATGCAGAGCAGCGCCAGCTCCCAAATGAGCAGGTTATTGCCCCCGTCTAAGAAACCCTCTTGAAGAAGCTCCACTGAAACACATTGATTTCATTTCTTTCATAAAAACCCAAAACTCATAATCATTTTTGAGCATAAGGATAAAGATTGACCAGACAATTTTCTTCTTCATAACAGACTGAGTAGATGTCTGCATTAAGGGTAGTAATGCACCGATCTATCCATCAATCAAACTCTACTGTTCTTCCTCTTTTGCTGTTGCTTCAAATCAAGCAATTTAACAATGACACAATTCTGATCACATCTGCAGACAGGCAACATACAATTTTCCACCATCAGGTTTTTGAAGAAGCTCAATCTCATCTGCTTGATTCTCAGCTGTAAACTGAAAGCGCTCAGCAAAGCACAAAAACATCTTGCCAGTTTTACACTCAATAATGCAAATCTTGGGGTGTATTTTTGGTCATTTTGTATGTATTTTTTTGACACAATTGTTTTAAAAAAGAGCTTGTTTGTGAAACCTCGCCTTGCCTTCTTCCGCTTATCCAGGCAGCATCCCAACCAGACCGTCCTCTTCCCGGCCACCTCCACCAGCTCCTCCAGAAGGACCCCAAGGCGTCCCAAGGCCAGATTGAAGATGTATTTTCTCCAATGCGTCCTGGGTCGACCCGGGGGCCTCCTGCCAGCAGGACATGCCCGGAACACCTCCCCGGAGACTAGGAGGCATCCTAACCAGATGCCTGAACCACCTCAACTGGCTCCTCTTGTAATGGAGGAGCAGCGGTTCTACTCTGAGTCTCTCCTGAATGTCTGAGCTCCTCACCCTAAATGTTTGTGAAAAATTTGGAAGAATATGCTGTAACATTGATAGTTTTGCTTAAACTGCAATTGCTGTCCTTTAATGAAAGTATAATAAATATAATAGAAAAATAAGTTATATGCTCATATTTTTCTGGGTTTTAAATACTTTACTTTCTTACAGAAACATTTTGCAGACACATTGTCATGCAGGAGCAGTTTTCCCACAGTAATCTTGCATTGGTGAAGAGGGGAATTAGTTGAAATGAATAAATTCCTGCCTGCATGAGTTCAATAACACTGTAGCATGGAAAGACACTGCCACATCAATATAAGGAAATAGCATACCAGCAGAGAATATCAGCACCAATTACTTGGGTCAAAGTTGCCCAGCGGGTTACATTTTGCTTGTGCCTACTAAGACCACATTCTATTAGAAAATATGGATCGTTTACATTAAATACACGCACATCTGAGCTATTTTGCGAGGTGCAAAACTATAAGGTTGACTAAATGAAGTAACTATAGCTTCTAATATCTAAAATATTTGTGCTCAACTCACGTCCAAACTGATATTGAGTTAACTGTAAGCTTAAGATCATTACCCACATTGAATAATCAAAATATAGAGCTATCATCACTAAAAGATGTGGTGGAAATTCACTTTTAAAGATGTGAGAAGCTGAACTGAATGCTTGTTATCGCTGCTGTTAATTTATTCCTCTTACTCCAGCCTCTGTTGGCATTAACACTGTAGGTGCACTGCTGGAGCCCTGCAACCTCTGGTCACAAAATTACCTAAAGTCTGTCAGTCACGGCCAAGTGCACTATCATGCAATGAATTAGACTCAGAAATAGGGCCTTCCGAGGAAGTAGAAGGGGAAGATTGAAAAGAAAAGGGGGAATAGAAAGAAAGTAAAATATGAAGAGGAGGAAAAGCTGATGAAAAGTTTCCTTACTTCACTAGAAGGTAAGAAAAAAAGAGTGAAAGCCCCTTTTCCCCCATATCATAGGAAGAAATGAAAACTTGTGTTGTTCCCAGGGAGGGTGCTTTTATTCTGGTGTTTCTATAGCAACAGTTCCTGTGCACCTATTTTACCAACCTGAACTCTTATTACTCTGCAACATGTAAGAAAAAAATAGAAAAGTAATTAAATTTGAGGTTATCACACAGGCATAGATTCACACTTTAAATTTGTCAGATCTCATATATGACAGCAAGACAAGCCAAAGCTCACACCGACACGTGGGATGAGCTGGAGATGACATGACATGTTAGCTCCATGGGATCCTTCAGAAAGCTCCAGTGAAGAGAAATGATTTTGTGATAACATTTGACTTTTTAGGTGTCTGAAAGCCCAGTCAGTGTTCCTGTTCCAGTTTATTTCACTTTGTCCCAGTGTCCTTTGTGTTTCTGTGTTCTGACCAGAACCATTACCTTTAAGTAGATCTGTTTGATCAATAAATCCTCTATGATCGAACCTTGTTGTCATTTTCTGGAAAACAGATTGAGACAGAGGGGTATTACCGAGAACTTATAAGGCATCCATCATCTACCGTCTGTTTAAGTGTGAAAAAGCTCACAGCCTTTTAACTGCGTCATGTCCCTGTGTGGTTTAGAGAGAGATTTTAAACATGCATGCAGGCATTCGGGATCGTTCAACAATGCGGATGCTGCCTTTTGCCTTCAGCGCTTCCCATGACAACACAAATCCCATCAACACTTACAGCTAACCTTTCGTTGTTGTGGTAATCGTCGATTAACAGTCTGTTAGAAAAACGAGAAAAAAGGAAGACTGACGTGGAGAGATGGTGTGACAAAAGGAGGAGAGGAAAATAAATAAGTGTAGAAATAAATGAATACAATGTGTGAGAGGTGGGAGGGAGGGAAAGCGCGCGCGCACACACACACACACACAGTCACAGGTCAAATGCATCGCGCCTACTCAGCATAGATCGCTTTAAATGACAGAGTATTGTAATTAGTCTTTCATAGAAACTGTAATCATATCATCATGAACAGGTTCATATTGTGATTAAACAGGAAACAGTTAAAAGCTCCAACATGGTTCAAGAGCCTGACACACACACACACACACACACACACACACACACACACACACACACACACACACACACACACACACTCCATCAATGCATATAATAAGGAAACACATGCCTTTAATTCAAACAAGGGCCCTCGAGTGACTGGCTCCTGTACAAGTATTAAGCCCCGCCTCCTGCATGTAAATAAATAGTAAAATGGATATGGGGTGTCCTGTTTAAAGGCACACTATGCAACTTTTTCATATTTTAAAATCTTTTTCTTGAGCCACTATGTGCTAATATGACCCTTTACAGGGTTAATGAAAAAAACTTAGCCCGATCTGGTGCTTGGATCCAGAATACCACGTTTGCAACTTCTGAGTCTCCGGTCTGGTTAACCCAAAGTTACGTATCTCGTGAGGGTTAGGCTAACCCAATGTGGCTAGCTGTTATGCTAGCGCCGGAGTGTTTTTAGCTCATGATTCCTGATTTTTTTCCATCTCTCCCTGCTTGAACACAGCTGATTTCTTTGAATGAGTGATGAACCGCTCCAGTAGAAAGCAATGAAGGCTGAGGAGACATTTCAACAGTTAGATTTAGGTGTTTCTAAGCAAAGACAATGCTAACGTTTTTACAACAGTGACTTTAAATAGAGACTAGGGGGTGATAAAAACAAACCAAAACTGCATACTATGCCTTTAAGAAATAAAAAGACACCTCAGATCATCTGTTTTAGGTGTTTGTTTCACATAGTCTTGACCTGCTGCAGTATTTAAATAAATCAAATATTTGTTTTGCTACAGTATAATTAACCTTTTGATTGGGAGGTCAGACAATATTGAAAAATGCACTAAACACACTAAACACAATTACTAAACATATATATTTTTTAAATGTTTAAATAGACAGTCAAACATTATTACCTCACAATATTGTATAAAAAGTAGGGATGTAACGATGCTTCGAAAATCGATTTAAAACCGGTGAAAACTAGTTTAAATATGAGTCAATGTAGAAAAAAGAAAAATCGATTCACAACGACGTGATGTAACACCTCCATGAAAAGCTCTGAAAAGGGGAGTAAATGCTAAAAGAACCACAGACACGTTACTTTCTCTGCTCAGACGTGTATTAAACGACTTAATTCAACTTAAATACATACAGAGTGATCATAAAGAAACATAAAATACAAGTCCGATTGTCTTTTCAACAACCGCAAAAAAGCTGAATCAAAACCGGATCAACAACTGAATGCATTCATGAACGTTCTGTTAAAGTTACATGACACTACAGGTGTTCTTATGGATAATTCATACCTGAAAAGGAGAGTTTATAAATATATAATATAAATAACCACGGAGTTTCTTCCTCTGCTGCTTAAATGTGCTTTCTAGCTCTCTAGCGCTAGACGTCCCCTGCTGGTCACATGTCGTTACTACAGCTACTAAATCAAAATCGACATCTGTTTAACTAAACTACATCTAGTATTTGGCTAAAAACTACTGACAAACATTGTTAATGTAAACAGTAATGAACACATTTCCCTTAAAGCGGCACTCCGGAGGATTTCATCAGGAGAGCAGTTTTTGAATCTAGCGTCCAAAGGCTCCTCCTCAAAACATCTCGACACGCGCGTCCGGTCGCGTGTGCGCGCGTGCACGCGGCGCATATACTTCGGACATGAACTGTACAGCTCAATGTGTAGGGTTTAATCACTCACAGTTCACAACTCTTATTCCAACACTACTACGAGGGTCTGATGAGCCCTCTCTGTCCCTGCTGCTTCTGATATTAGCTCTGTTAGCAGAGAGCTGCTGCTGGACTCTGAAGCTGAACTTGACTCGGCCCTGGATGAACTTTCTGACCAAAATAAACGCATAATCCTGTCAAGCCTTGCCATTCTGTGAGGTGAAAGGTTTAAAAATAAAAATAAACCGTCTTTAGCTGGAGAATGGGTAGGTTTTTAGTAGAAATGAGCCGTGAGTCCTCAGTGAACGGCTGAGACGGCAGAGAAACACACGGAGCGTCCTGTACGACAGCGCCCCCTACTGGTACAGGTTTGGTCGATGCGCGTGCATGTTGAGAGAATGCAGACATTTGAATTTCATTGGCTGAAAAATGTCGGCGGCAAGAAATAATGGAAAGGGGTCTCTAGGAGGAAGGAGGGTCTTCATCAGAATGACAGATGTTGTGGAACTCAACCCATAGATCATAGTTTAGACCTGAAATATCATTTAAAACATTTAGAAAACTTTGATACAGAGAAAAATGCTCCAGAGAGCCGCTTTAATATCTATTAAACTATACATACTGACAAATACATTTGAAGTTTAAACAATAATGAGGACATTTCAACCATCACACACAGTGGTGACAAAGCGCTGTTAATCATTCAGAACAGAGACAAGCAGGGCTACAGTTAGCAGCTTCAAGATAGATGATGCTCCAATCAATCTGAAGTCAACAGTGTGGCAGCATTTTGGCTTTCCCTTGTTTCCAGTAAGACAACAGAAAATTACAATTTGAAACAAGGACTAAAGGGCTAATTGTAAAGAAAAAAAATTATTTGGCCATAAAATAAATTAATTTTGTTATGAAAAATCGTAAAAAATCGAAAATCGTGAGCTTAAAATCGGGAATCGAATCGTGGGTTGAGTGAATCGTTACATCCCTAATAAAAAGTATTGCCCCAAAAGAAAAAATATTGCACATGGGAAAAAATTCCACAGCTTTTTTGTTGCTGTCGACTTAATGTGATGGTTTCAAATCACTAGAATTGTGCGCTGGTTTATAGGTGGGACTATTAGCCCCTGATCACAAGGAAGTAGACTCAGGTCAACGTCGGGATATTGTGGTTTTACTTTTCAACAACAAAAGAATGCAGACACACCTGGTCTGGGTGTTATGTAGTTCAATGACATCAGAATCAAAACATGTCAACTAGCTGGAGTAAACATAAACTCAAGAGATATTTTTCATCTCAAACAATGAAAACTTTAAAAAGAAAAGGGAGTTGAGTATACGCTCAAAGCAGCCTGCCTCTGCCTTTCAGTGATTTTGGCCTCAGAGGAGTCGGACTCCTGAGGAGCGTGACATCCTGTCACCGCTGCTACCCTCAGCATTATGCATGAACCCCTCTTTAATTTAAATCCCCCCACAGAGAAACTTTCCACTGGTATTGTTGGAGATCATATGAACTGCACTAAATCAAACTTAATTTTTTAAATTGGGAAAAACACAAACTAGAACTTGGAGGGGGAAAAAAAAAACCGCCTGACAGCCGTTGCCAGCTGTTTTGTGTTTGGCTTGTCTGTATTTATTTATGTCTTAATTAAAATATGTTATCTTATTTATGCCTCTCTTGAACTTGATTAAAGTGGTTGGAGTTATCTGAGAAACAGTCGTAGCCCTTTTACCAATTCTTCCTGCATTTTTGCTAGATTAAACTTTTTCATACATAGTGTTTTTTATAGATCTCCCTACATGAACATCATAGATTTTCTCATGGGTATGATGGAGACTACAATGTTTGGTGAAGCTGAACGCTGATCAAAGTAAAACTATTCAAATAATTATAACCTGCTGTTATGCAATTCTCTTTCTTTGCATACACAGCAGAATCTGTGTATATGAACATTTATGCAATTTTTAAAGCGAGCAATCATTTACACACTGCATCCACTGCACAGAGCAAATGAAATAAAATAGATTGACCAACTTATTCAGTATGGTCATTGAGCCATTAATCCACTGTGGTATCAGATCATTATTGATAGAGAGTTTGTGAAGGATGGAGGCTTAAAGAAGAGAAGTGGAAGGGATCAACATGATCGAGAGATCAGCACTTAGAGAAATTAAAAGCTGAACTTAGAAGAGTAATGAATTAATTGAATTCTCATTAATAAGTCAAAGCACCAAGAAGGATGGCTGCTTAAAGAGAGTGAGTAGACTTCATTTAAAACTATTTACATAATGCTGGTTTAAACAGCAAAACAGTTACATAATAGTTATACAAGAGACGCCGGTAAAGAATGTGGATTAAGGTTCATTCCACTGCAAAAAAAAAGACATTAAGACTTCATTTACTGTTAAATATTAGCTACCTTTCAAAAATTAGACTGTCTTAAAAATGATTTGGGAAAAGAAACATCCTGACATACATCCTGAAAACTGAACTATTGCCTTAAATTTTTTTAATGCATGTAAAAACTGGATCTAATCAAGCTGCAGCACCCAGATAATGCGGTTGCAGCTCGATTTAATTTGCATGTATACGGCTCAGTCAAGCTGATGCCAGGTGGACCCTCCCCTTCCGGGATCGTGGAAGCGGGATTACAAACAAATCAGTAGTGGTAGAAGAAGATGGCAGCAAAAACAAATGAACAGCTTGCCACTGGGACGCCACTCGAGGACGCCCGAGTAAATTCATGTCAGATGGAAACATTTAAAACAAGCAATTTTAAACGCTAAGAAAACAACTGGCCGAACACCGGCATGAAAGGGGGCATGTTGCCACCAATCGTAGCGGAGTGGAGCGAAATTCATTTGAGAGTTCGGTTTTCTAATGTACATGTAATCTAGGGTAAAGGCTCCCAGTTTATTAACATAAAACTGACTTAGATGCACATGTTAAGACACTGACCAACATACAGTACATAATTTATTATACTTGAAAATTTTCTCTTGGAAACTTGGTCAGTATGTTACAGTAGCTAGAAAAGTTCTTATACATATAAACATTTCCAACAAAATAAAAAGAATATGGTATCCAGATACATCTCCTGGCGGTAAAAAAATAATTTAATGTTCTTAAGAAAAATGGACTAGTGCTTTAAAAAAAACTCTTAAATTAACACTATGTTGTTGATAATAAAGGTCTAAGCCAATTTATGCTGGTTACTAAAAATGTTAAATAAAAGAGGTTTGACAAAATATTTTTAAACCAAATATATATATATATATATGTTTGCACTATGATACGTAGAAATTACATTTATTTATTACAATAAACATTTCTTAAATATTATTTTATTAAAATGCACATGCCTCATTACACTTTTGGAATCTCATAAACCTTAACTGGAGCTATTCAGCATAATCTACAAAGTAAGAGAATTTTTTAATATTCTACTCAACATAACTTCAGGGCTCATTTTCTTCCTAAATAGAGCTTTTCATTTACCGAGTCAGCCTTAAAACTCAATGCCATCTAAAAGACCTTTATAGTGAGATTGTCCTTGATCTCCGTCGGTCTCGCCCATTAGAAAACTTTAGAAACAGAGGTGGAGCACCTCCATTCCTCCTGTTTTGTGCTCGTATCTCTTCTCCAGCGTTTGACCATTTCTTTTTGTCCATTCTTTGTTTATTCATATAAAGAGAATTGCTCTGTCGTTATGTAATGAGACATATCCCTTCGTATTTGCTGGTTTGATATAAAGTTAAAGAAGGTGTCACATTTCAGGCTTCTTTTTTGCATTGCAGCGACATTCTGTGTCATGATAATTCAGATTGTTCCACAGCATCACTTAAACTGAGCCCAACCCATATGTGTGCCAGGTTAAATCTACAGAGGGGTCTAAATGAGCTGCATTTTAAAATGTTTTCATAAAGTAGTGTGCATGCTAAATGTTCTTCACGGGTTGACGGAGCACAATTTAGGATATCTTTGCTCTCAAAATCCTGAAAGTGTAAAACAGCCCCTGTGCTGTGTTTTGTTCTTTTGTTGGGGCTTCTGTGTTTTACCAGCTCTGGTGATTTATGAGGGTGTACACGCAGTTGAGAATGCTGGACTTAGTTTGACATCCTGTTTTGATGTTGAGTTTCTCAAAAGTCAAAAGAAAAACCACAAAAAAAAACCTGTAAGAGTTAGAAAATGTTCAAGTAAATACAGTAAATAACTGGCACTGCTGAAAAAGTTATAGCATGTAACTTTTTAGAGAAATAAGGAATCCTACCATGCTATAAATAAGTTATATACAGTATATATGTGTATATGTAGAGACTGTAAAATCAGGGTGATGTGAGTTTGCCTGCTGGATTCAGTTAAGAGCCTGACTGCTGCATTCTTTTTGAATTCTGAATATCTTGAAGGCATGAGAGGGATGATTTGTTCAGATTGGTATAAAGAGCATTAAAGTAGTCTAAAGATGATGACACAAATGCATGAATTATTTTCTCTAGATTCATAGTTGAACTCATTTCTCGTGGTTTGAAAATTTCTCTATGTGAAAGAATGAGATAGAGATTTAATGTGAATCAGAAAATGTCCCACATTTGCAAAGGGCTAAGTCACAGACATTACAGACATTCACACGCTGATGGCAGTAAGCTACATTTTAGCCAGAGAAGTGAAAGTCAGTCAAAGATAACTCCTAGATTTTGAATATTGGATATTTAATTGCTTTTATTGCTACTGTTGCTTGGTTGGTTGATCTGTAAAGCACTTTGCTCATTGTGTGTTGGATTAATTGTATATGTTATCAATCTTTAGTTCTTATAATCATTTCTATGCTTAGAATGATGAACTGTTTTGTTCTATGCCTGTATTGTGCTTGTGTGAGAACTGTTTGCAGGCCTCAGAGGAAAAGTATGCTGGCAGGTTCACACCCTGATAAGAAAGAGACACCGGCGCACGCCTGATAACGGTGTAGCAGAATGGAGCATAATTCAACAATCGTCCTTGTGTATGAAAATGTACTTATGAATTGTGCGGTTTCAGCTGGTTTTATTTCCCCTCCCTTTGAGCAGACTGAAACTTCATTGTAACTAGGGATTCCTGACTCTAATAAATAGCACGGGGAGCGGGGACTGTTTCAGAGTGAGTTGGGAGATTGTGACTGAAACAGCTTCCCGATTCATTCTCCTTGCAAGTAAAACCTTAATGATTCTCTGTGTCTTTGTTCTTACAGATTGTGAATTATGTTAGAGGTTTAAACCTAACATAAAATGGTCCTTCGATTGCCGGATTCCAAAAGACCTGAGGATCCCAGCAAGTGAGTGAGATTCAGGGCGAGTCTGTGGCCACAGCAAAGAGACCCTTTCCGGGACTGTTTCCTCCCTTACGG
>SSNR01000319.1:687965-740378 GCA_006937965.1 Callopanchax toddi | reverse complement strand
AACTTAAATGTCCAATATGTTGACTGATCAGAGGGACCGTCCTATCAGGGGCAACAATCAGACATTCAGTCTTTTCAGGGTTTAACTGAAGGAAGTGATTTTCTAACCAGTTAGTAGCTGACAGACACTCCAGTAGTTCAGACAGTTTGTAGAACTCTGAGTCCTTGAAGGAGCAGTACAGCTGAATGTCATCTGCATAAAGGTGGTAGGAGACATTCTGACATCTACTAATGATCTGTCCAAGAGGATGGATATATAGTAAAAACAGGAGTGGACCCAGAACAGAGCCTTGGGGTACCCCACAGAACAGATCTGTAGTATCTGACATGATGTTGTTTATATGGACACTGAAACTTCTGTTTGAGAGGTACGATCTGAACCAGTCTAAAACTGTTCCAGAGATCCCACCAGGTCACGGAGTCTGTTCACTAAGGTGCTGCGATCAACAGAAAGGTCCAACAAAACTAAGACTGTAAACTCCCCGGAGTCTGCTGCCATCATGATGTCACTGGATACTTGGAGTAAAGCTGTTTCTGTTGAATGTTTTTTACGGAAACCAGATTGGAATTTATCAAAAATGTTGTGTTGTTCCAGAAAAGAGACCAGCTGATCAGCCACGACTCTTTCTAAGAGTTTAGAGCTATAGCTCAGTTTGGAAATGGGCCTGTAGTTATTTGGCTAAGAGGAGTCCAGACTGGGTTTTTTAAGGATGGGTTCAATAACAGCGTGTTTAAAGATGGAGGGGACGGAGCCGGTTTGGAGGGATAGATTGATAAAATCAACAATGCATGGGCCAACTAGGTCAAAAGCTTTAAGAAGCAAAGAGGTTGGGAGAATATCAACTGGGCTTGAAGTTTGTTTCATGTTTTTCAGAATGAGACAGATGTCCTGGAAATGTACAGGTGTAAAGAAGGACCAGGTATGGGAAGGAGGAGGGTGGATGGGAGAACAGGGAGCAGATGGGGGTGAGAAACCTGACCTGATGTTTCTAATTTTGTTCTCAAAGAATGAAAGAAAGTTGTTACAATCAGACCTTGAGAACACAGGGATTTGGGGCGTTTTAGGTGAAACTATCTGATTGATCGTGTCGAACAGAAGTTTTTATTTGAGGAGATCAGTTGAGAGAAGTAAACCTCTCTGGAGTTTTTAACCATTTCATTTAAAGATGTTATCAATTCCTTAAGGAACAGTCGGTGAATTTCCATTCTTGTTGATTTCCAAAGCCTCTCAACAATACAACAATTACAATATCTTTGAAAAGTACACAGAAATGATTCATTCAAGGTGTGTTCAGTGTCAACCACAGCCCTAGTTAATGTGTCTGGAAGCACCGGAGTTCATACTTATGAGCACCTGTGTGTGCGCTTGTGTATATATAAGGGTGTTCCATAGAAGTGTTCAATAAGAGGTGCAAGGAGACACAAACCTGCCCCCCAAGACACAGGAGACCTGAGCCCCAGGCATCTGGAGTATGGGAACCTCAGGAAGACCACCGCAGGAGCAGCTCCCCCGCTCCCCAAAACCCATTCAGGGCAGGAAGACCACAGGCCCATCCGTCCAGGTCACACACAGCAGCAACAAATAATATAATTATAATAAAATCTATATTTCCTTTCTGCTGCAGTTGGTGTATAAAACCATCCCTGCCAGGTAGGGAGGCCCTAAGTCCCACCAGCGCATCGAAAGCCCCAGGGCCAAGCACCAGTACTCGCACACACCTAGCCCACGGGCAACACGCTAGCCAGAACCCAGGCCCAACCCAGGCCCAGCCTGTGGACGACCTGCTCCTGGTCCCAAACCCCCCAGATTTCAGAAGGCGCATAACTCATCCTGAACATCCGCTCACCTGTATAGTGAACTCTATGTAGGACTTTGTATTGAATTAATTGTAAATTGGGGTTACTAGTCATTCTAAAAGATTTTAAACATGTCTGAGACCAGAAGTTTTGGTCATAACTGGCTGACAGGTCTGCCTCCCACTTAGCTATAGGAAGAGATATCAAATAATCTCTTTTGGACATGAATCTATTTATTTTAGACAGTAATTTGGGAGAGTTGAGATTAAGGAATTCTGATACACTTGATGGTGTTTGGAATTCTACTTTATTCAACTTAAATTTAATTACAGATTTATATTGTTGATATTCTAAAAATCTGTTCTCATCAATCCCATATTTTGAGACTATTCTGTTAAATGGGATGAAATCAGGTCCCTCAAAGATATGATCCAGGTATACGATTCCTTTCCTCCTCCAGTCTGAGAAGCTGATCATATTGTTGTTTTGTAAGATGTCAGGATTGTTCCAGATGGGTGTGCGCCTGCATGATACTCCCACCATGCTGCCAGATAGGACCTGATGTTAATGCTTTTAAAGCATGCATGATGTTTAATGATTGAGCTAATAAATGGTAGATCTGAAATCTCTATATTATTGCATAGTGACTGTTCTACGTCTAACCAGGACTCATCTAGTGGGTCCTGCTTAATCCATCTTGAGATGTATTGTAGCCTGTTGGCTATGAAGTATAGAAGTTGGGTAGATCTAGTCCTCCTCTATCTTTGGTCTTCTGTAGTGTTTTTAAACTAATACGTGGAGGTTTATCCTTCCACAGGAATTTAGAGATGGAGGAGTCCAGAGATCTAAACCAGTCAGATGATGGTTTATTTGGGGTCATTAAGAACAAGTAATTAATTCTTGGTAAGATCATTTTCTTTGAAACAACTCTCCCCATGGGTAAAGATTTCCATCTAGCAAGATCATCTTTGGGATGTGGTTTAGTTAAATCTGCCATCTTAGGAGAGAGAGAAACACCTAAGTATGTGATATTCCCTGACTGCAACTGTGTATTAGGAGAGTTGATGAAGGAGCAATTAATTATAATTAGAAGGAGCTAAACAACAATACACAATGAGGATAAGCAACAATTTCACCTATCACAGAGCCATGACTTCCTGCCTCCTAGATCACCAGTTCTGTGGCGTTGTGGGTTTTTCAGAGGTTTGACTTCATTCTTTTAGAATCCGTTGTATTTGATGTCTCTTTAATGTTACACGCCCCTCAATCACAGTTTTCCAACATGTGTGTTTTATTCACATTCTTAAGTTGAAACAGTGTTTGTGTTGAAGGTTGTGTTTNAGACACCAGACCACTGTCTGAGACCAGTAGAGACACCAGACCACTGTCTGAGACCAGTAGAGACACCAGACCACTGTCTGAGACCAGTAGAGACACCAGACCACTGTCTGAGACCAGTAGAGACACCAGACCACTGTCTGAGACCAGTAGAGACACCAGACCACTGTCTGAGACCAGTAGAGACACCAGACCACTGTCTGAGACCAGTAGAGACACCAGACCACTGTCTGAGACCAGTAGAGACACCAGACCACTGTCTGAGACCAGTAGAGACACCAGACCACTGTCTGGACCAGTAGAGACACCAGACCACTGTCTGGACCAGTAGAGACACCAGACCACTGTCTGAGACCAGTAGAGACACCAGACCACTGTCTGGACCAGTAGAGACACCAGTTATAACTCAATCCGCTGCAGTCTTTTAGTTTTTCTATGAGTAAAATCTACAGGAAAGTCTCTGTTTCTTTTTGTCTCCAAGCAACTTTCTCTGAATCTGTCTCATCTTCTTTCTTTATTTTAGATTTTCCTCTTTCATCCTTCCTCTCTCTTCTTTGTTCTTTTACTTTTTCCCTTCCATCGCTCTCCTTTTCTCCACCCATCACCTTCTTTCTTGTCATTTCAAGTCGCCCCAAAGACCACCAGGATGAATAATGAATAACAGAAGCTCCTTTGCCTGGTTCCTTCAGGTGGTTCTTGTTTTTGTGTTTGGTTGTCTGTGCGTTAGCTCTTGTCAGATCTCCTCTCTCTCTCTGACACCAGACCCGAGGACACGGAGAGTCCAGCCTTCAACTTGACATCAGAATAGTAATCAAGCAGCAGACCTGAGACCTGTGGCTATGTCAGGTCTGTCCAAACTTGTGATGGTAGGAGAAAGTCTATATTGTGCATGCAGGTCCACTTCAACAGTTTGGAGTTAGGATCCGGATTTGATCGCACTTGTTTTTATTCCCACATTCATAAAATATTCTTCTTGAAGATGCTAGGGGTTTGCAACCTGTGGCTCCGGAGCCACATGTGACTCTTCAGCGCCGCAGACTGACCTGAACCAGGAGTAATATTTGTCTTTAATCCTGATCATGTAGCCAGAGCCTGACTCACCGGCACACACATGGGATATGTTCTGGAGACTGTGCAGACTCACAATCAGAGAAAGACAACTTAAAAAACAACAGTTTTAATTTCTACTACTGACAATGTTGGATTGGAAATACATTAAACCGGACTGTGTGGAACTGATTAGCATTAAAACGAATCAAACTAGATTTGGAAATGGCTTTTTTTTCATAACGGTGACATCATGTTAATATCTGTTACCTGGGGAAGACATGGCACCAGGATGCATTATGGGAAACTGGGCAAACCAATGCATAGTCCTTCGAGTTGCATTGGATAAAGTTCTGCAGGAAAACCTTCAGTCCCCCACACTGTTGAGTCTGAAAACTCCTTCATGGAAATCAGAACCTCTGAAATTCCTCTTTCAACAGGAAAAAGCTTCGCGCCGCATTAAAGTGAGTTTATAATAGCAGTTAGGTAGCACGGTGGCACAAATGTGTTCAACAAACTTCTAAGATTTTCTGTATATTTATTGTTTATTGTTGGTTTTTGAATACAACATTTTTATAGCATGTTACACTCAGACACTATAATGATGAAAGACAATCCCATCCAGAATATACTGAGGCTGTTTTTTCTGAAACCAACTCCTGACATCTGTCAGGGAATACGGAGGATTCTGGAGACAGTCGGGCGTGGCTCTGGGGGTCCAGGAGAGGAGACATGAATCAAGGCGGTACGAAGCCACCCAGAGCATCTGCTGACTCACACTTCATACAATCCTGATCAGCTGGCAGCAGAGAGGAGATCAGGGCTCTGACGCGCTCAGGGTGAAGGTTTCTAGTCCACCCAGGCGGCGCTCTAAGTGTTCACCATCGTGGTCATGTGAGGCAGACTTAAATCTGCTAAAAGACTCGTGTTCTTCACACTTGAGATGTTTTCATTTGGGACCAAAGTCCTGCAGGACTGGTCTGAGTCACAGATTCAGGTTTTTCCTTTCTCCTAAGCTGAAATGTCTTAATATAACTGAAGATGGATTTAAACTAACAACATGTCTTTAATCAACACATAGACCTCACAGTGAGTGATTTATGAAATAATGATCTTATAATAATCTATTTCAGTAAATAAACATTTCCATAGACACATTTCTATAAGCTTACCTCAGTTTTATTTATTGCATCACTCTAATGACAAGAACAAAACTATGAAGGATCAATAAAAAGTTCAAAGAAAATAGAAAGTTACAAAAACACACAATATATCTTAAAAGTATATTAAAAAAGTTATTTCATGAAAGAAAAAGCCAAAAGCACCTGTGAGGCCACAGCGTCGATGATGAAATGTCAACAAATATCTTAAACATTTATTCCACATCTATCCATCAATTTCACGGCTGTTCAATCCTGGTCCTGGAGGGCCGCTCCGTGTTTTCTATGTTTCCCTGCATCAACACACCTGGTTACCAGGGAGCTGGAGGACAAGCTGAAGAGGTGAGTCAGGATTTAAAGAAGTAAAAGAACAAAACGTCACGCAGAAAGTTCATTCAGATTATTTTATACCAGTCTAAATATTTCAGACATTTTAGTGCTAATGAAGATGGTGAAGCAGATGTGGCCTCACAGCAGGAAGGTTGCAGGTTCAACTCCTGGCTGCAGTGAAAGGAGCACTAATTCCTTGTTCATGTGCCGTTCCTCTGGCTGTAAAGCAGACAGGAAACCTGGGATAAGTTAGCATGTTGCTATGAGCCAGCTGCTCCCTGCATGGGGGAGACGCCCACAGGCCTCCGTTCTCAGCATCTTGTAGGAGTTGCAGGACTTCCCTCTTGCTTTGCAGGGGTTTTGTGCACGTTGTTGTTGGGCTCAAACCTCAGATTTTAGCATTTTAAATGTTTTTACATTAATCAGCTTTTTTGGTCATCTTTCTGCAGTTTTATGAATGACTTTTCAAAGAAAAGTGTAAAAAAGAACTTGTGGACTTGTGACAATCCAGGGTTTGTTTTTGGAGTTCATTTCCTAAAAAGGAAAGTATTTGGAAATACGAGACAAATAAAAAACATTTTCTCTCCAAATAGAGTCATCAGAGTGATCGCCACAACATTTTAATGAACAGAACTAAAGATTTGCTTTCTTTTAGAAAAGGACCTTTAAAGTGATAATATGCAGTTTTGCTTGTTTTGGGCGCCCTCTGGTGTCCGTTTTAAATCACTGCATTACACAAGTTAGCATATTGTTTCAGCTTCTAAACGCCTAAATCTACCTGTTGAAATGTCTCCTCAGCCTTCATAGCTTTCTACAGGAGCGGTTATTTACTCCTTCAAAGAAATCAGCTGTGTTCAAGCAGGGAGAGATGGGAAAAATCAGGAATCATGAGCTAAAAACACTCCAGAGCTAGCATAACAGCTAGCCACTTTGGGTTAGCCTAACCCTCTGAGACAGGTGACTTCCTGGACACCGTGACGGAGACGGTGGTATTCTGGATCTAATCACCAGATGGGGCTAAGTGACTTTTCATTAACTCTGTAAAGAGTCAGATTAGCACAGACTGGCTCAAGGAGAAGATTTAAAACATGACAAAGTTACATAGTGTGTCTTTAAAAAAATCAACAGTAGCCCGTTCTTCATCTGAACAAATAACTGTGTGTGTGTGTGTGATGCTGTTGGTCAGAACATACTCATTCATCTAAAATCAGTTTTTACTCTCTACACCATTTCTTTAGTAGAACAACAAAAGTCCTTCAATCCTGTTCAGGTGCACTAAAGAGTTTCTAAGCTGCAGGTGTCAGTATTTACACATCGGCGTGTTGTAGATCGATACCTGAAAACCAGCGTGGACGCTGTCAATGATCAGGGTTGGTCCTCACTGTCTCAGGAGACGACGCACTGCTCGTCCAATAAAGAACAGTCTGCCTTCATAGATCCTCACCTTCATGTGTGTGTGTGTGTGTGTGTGTGTGTGTGAATACTAAACCCTTTAGTTTGATATGCCGTGATGCCGTTTATCACTCTCACCTCTCAGGTTTGTGGTCTGAATCCAGGGGCGTCAGAAGCATAAAACATGTGGGGGGACACTTCCTCAAAGAAACAATTCTTTGCTGTAGACGCCATTTCCTGCATTCTGGTGCATTTAACACGTTGTTAAACACCTATTTTACCTACAGTAGTAAAAACTGAACTCAGTAACTATTTCAGAGTCAGATTCAACAGGAAGTCTTCATTTTAAGCAGCTGTGTTCCCTATAACACCATCAGCTGGACTATTCAGATCTTAGAGAAAAGACTGAAAAAACTTATGAAGTAAAAAATGACCTGCAGTGGTTTCATGTCAGAACTAAAGATGTGAATACGGTGACAAACTCCACAGTAGTTCAAAGACATGATAATGGTCTGCCTGTCTCCAGTTCTGGAAGGAACTCATTAGACAACCAGCTGTTCAACCAATCAGAGCTCTACCAGTTCTCTACTGGTAACCAGGTAAAGTTCAGTCCTGGGTCCAAATGCCTGATTTTACAAAGTGGGGGGGGGGACACGTCCCCTCCTGACATAATGGTTGCCACGCCCATGTCTGAATCAGAGTCCTGTTCATTTGTCAGATTTAGTCAAACCAAGTGACTTCTTTGGTTTTTAACATAAAAATGTTTTCCTCTGATTCCTGATTCGTTTCCAGAGAACAAAAATCAAATCCTCAAATCAAACACAACGTTCCCAAAGCCGAGGGAGAAATCAGAACTTTTGTGAAATCTTCTGTTCAACAGGATTTAATGATGTGTTTTATTCATGACTTTTTCAACATAACTAAACAAATGAAAACAGTCTCCTTGAAAACATATTTCTAAAGTAAATTCTTGATTTTCTTCACAACTAAAGAAAATAAAGTCAATAAAAGTCGTTTGAAGAGGTTCAAAACGTCCGGTTTCATTGTTGATTTAGAAAAGTTTAGTACTAATAATGAATGATAAACTGAGTGAACTTTAAAGCAATTCCAATCACAGCTGGTGTCCCCCAGGGTGTTGTTCTAGGTGGTTTATCATTTTTCTCCTCTATTGGTCATGTCATTAGAGAACATGATATAAATATGAATTGATCTCCAGTTCTTCTCAAACAGCTCCTCGTTGAAGAGTTTAGTTTTGACTCCTAAAAGTGGAAACAAGTTGGTAAATGATGTCATCGCCCAAGTCGTGTGTTTGAAAACGTGATGGAAGAGAAACACCTTCAGAAAAGAGACAACAGGCGAGTTCTGTCCTCCTCCGTCTTCAGGTCGGGGACTTGAACCAGTCATCTTTAGTTCTTGTTCTAAAACCATTTATTCTAACTGAACATGGATAAATGCCTCATTAATATCATTTAACACATTGAAAAGTGTTTAAATCACAAACATGTCCAGGGAGAACCTTTCTGTTTTATTCAGATAAAGTGATTCTGAACTGGTTGCACGTCTCTGCTGAGTCCCACAGGAGCTCAGAGGTTTCTGAGTGAACCGGATTCAGTTTTTCTGAAGCGCTCCAGACGTTGAGCTCCTCAGTTCCTCCAGACGACACACGATCCGGAACATTTGACCTCGAGACGTTCATGGAGCAGACTTCCGTCTCTGCTGGACGTTTGATTTGGGACAAATGTAAACACACGATGTGGGCCCTGTATGATGTCATCCTATAGCAGTTTGATTTATTTAAATCTGACTCATTATTCTCTCGTCACAAACAAACTCCCATCAGATTCTTAGTTATAGATTGGAGGGTCTAGTTTACCGGTAAACCTTAGTTTCTGTTGGACGCGTCCTGACAGGCCCGAGGCCCGGAGGCAGCGTGCTGCTCAGACGACCCGTCAGCCTCTGAGTGGACTTCATAGCAGCTCCATAGCAGAGCGCAGAAACTTTTGGGGATGTAAAGCACGAAGCGCCCTAATTACACATGCATCCAGCAGCGCAGAGGTGATATCAGTGGGTGAAACGCGGGGCCATAAATCAAAATCCTGTGCATAGGTAACTACAGCGTCACTTCCATTAACCTCTTGCATCGACTATTAATCCAGTTAAGAGCCGAGCTGCCGGGCCCGGGGCTCGGCGGGGGTGGGGCTAAGAGTCAGCGCTGTGCTCCAGATTTGTTAGGATGATTATTTATCAAATCAACAGTCACAGTTTATGACTAAACAGAAGAAAGCAGGCAGGACGCTGAGAGGATGTTTAGCAGGAAAACCACTCAGGTCCAATGAGAACAGATTCATCTACACTCCCATGACAGGTGATCTGGTTCTAGTAACAAACAGTTTACCCATTCTTGTTTCTCTGAACTGAACCGACCTGAACGGGTTCTAACGCTGATGCAGATTAAAGACGTTGTTCTAGTCCTGCTCCTAGAGGTCACCGTCTGCAGAGGGGTCGAAGTGCTGCAGCACATCTTTGAACAGAAACCCACTTCACTGGTTGTTTATTAGGATGAGTTTAGAGCGATTTTATTGGCTGATGCATCCTCCTGTTCTCTGCGGTCAGCTGACCAGAGGAGATCCTGCCTTTGGACAGGCGTCCTCTCTGTCTCAGCTCTTCACCGTTAGGTCTTTGTTTGAGTTGTTTGTAATGTTTGAGCTGCTCTTATCTGGCTTTATTGGGGCTGGTTTGATGTGTTTTCTTTGTTTTTATTCATTTGGATGAGGAAGCTCCTCAGATGATCAAAAACCAACAAAAAGACTGGAAACATGCTGATACAGTCATGAGTTCTTACAGGTGACACCAGGTGGGACAGAAGGTAAAGCCCTGATAGGTGTCTAATCCAGGTTACTGTGACTTCAGAGAGAATTCTCTAGAAGTAAACTTCCGCCCACTCCTCAAACAGTTTCTCTTTATTTTCAGAATTTATTCAAGTTTTCAGATTAGAAAATGTGAGAGCCCGTTTTTTGTTTCCTGCGTGTTCCAGACCTTTTAGCCTTCATCGTACTTTATCAGGTCGAGTGCTGCTTGATGAGAAATATTCGGACTGACTCATACCTTAAACGTTTGTGACTTTTAAAGGTCAGCGTCCTGAGCGAGTCCCAGCTCTGAGCTGACTGCTCCCTCCTCTCTGACAGAAAACATTTAAACCTCTCTGTTTTCTGCTCCGGCGCAGCGTGACCTGGAGGCGTCGGGTTATCTGCTCGCTCTCAGCGCTCACAGACACATCTGAGAAATGAAAAGCTGGAGTCCTGCTTGGTTTAATGAAAGACATCAAAACTAAGACGCCTTGTTCATCTGTGGCCACGCCTTCCTCTGAGGACCATCGACAGTAAAACGCTTGTTAGCGTTCTGTTTGTTGTTTGGTGGAACTTAAAGCTTAGTGAGGACGTTACACAAAGCCCTTGGATCCAGATGCATGTAAGAATCAGCAAAGAGCAACAAAACAGTCACCAGAGACCCGCGTTGAAAACAAGCAAATCCTAATTGGTCGGATAAAAGATGCGTCTGTGTTTCTGCAGCAGCTCTTTAGCGGGTCTGGTCTCTGAGGACCGGGTCTCAGCCAGCTCTGGTTTTTATTTTATCAACACAACAGAAGTGTTTCTGAACTCTGTGGGTTCTTGATGCTTTGGTTTGGATGTGCTCCATGGGGGGTGCACACATGCTGCTGTGCATTATGGGTAAATCACTTCACTTTGGTCTCATTCATCCAAGAACATTCAGAAGTCTAGTGCTTTGTTTTTATTAACACCTCATCTAGTGTTTGTTTTATCATCATCAGACTGCATATTAATAAAATAAAGAACTATATTATAATGAAATAAAGAACTATATTATAATAAAATAAAGAACTATATTATAATGAAATAAAGAACTATATTATAATGAAATAAAGAACTATATTATAATGAAATAATATAATAATGAAAGAATCAAAGGCCTACTGTAGTTAGAGCTCCCTGGTTTAAATAAAAAAAAAAACCTTAAACTACGGCGTTAAGAAGGTTTAATTTATTTCTTTTAAGACCAATAAAACAGATTTCATTGGTTTTATTTTTGTGACCGTTTAAATAAACCAAGCCAGACTTTGACCTGATCTCATTCAAATGTTTTAAAGAAGGTGTGATATGTAACAGATGAGCGCTGGAGCCACTGAAACCCGCCATGAGCCCCGTGCGGTCCTGAGGCTGGTGACTCGTCAGTGAACAGATTAGACACGTGTCTGTCAGACGGCGCTGCCCTCTTCAAGGCTCCATCTCAAAGGTCAGGGAGTTCGCTGATGTGAGCGCTCTGACAGGCCAGTAAATGATGTCACCCTTCACCTCTCCAACTTCTTCAGCTCTTCTTCCTCTGATACAGAAACTTTAGTGTCTTCAGCTGCCTGCTGGTGTGTGAAGGCTCAATCAGTTTTACAATCGCTCGTTTCTGTCAGAAAGTCTTCTTTTTGTCAGAAAATGTCTGCTTTTTTCCACTTGCTTTCCCTCTTTGTCACTCGTTTTCTTTGAGCCTTTTCACATTCTTCACTGTAAAGTGCTGCTGGTTGGACAGGCTGAGGGACAGTGCTGACTAGGGGTTGAACGACTTGCTATTTTTACAAGTCGACTACCAAGTAATAAAAGTGACGTCGGCTTCGACTAGTCGCTGATGACGTCATACCTATGGCGTATACAGGACAGCTTTTTAAAACTTGACAGGCTTTGTTGCTAAAACGTATTTTAATGCCGACAACAAACAGCTGAGAGAGAGCAGCTGTTTTAGGAGCACTTTGGTTTGAATATCAAGTCTTTAGACTAAAATGCTGATTAGTTTTAGTCACATTTAGTCAGGTTTAGATGAAAACAGTTTTAATCTGACTAAAACTACAGTTTAGTCAGATTGTGATCTATTGTTCGGCCATAATCATAACAAAGACATTCACTATTTAATTAATAAAATCACTCAAAGCTTGATAGCCGAGCCATTAGCTCGTTAGCTTAGCCGTTAGCACATCGGAGGTTTGAATAGCGCTGCATTTTTAGTAAAACAAGAGATAAAGAAAGCAAAGACTCACCGTTAAGTTGATTAAATCAGGACAATCGATTGGCAAGGGCATCAAAAGCTGCCAAGAAGTATTCTTTGAGTAAATATCCATTTTAATAGGCAGCGCCAGACCGGAACACATCAAAGGAAACGGAACTAATCAAAGGAAGCCCCTTCAAAATAAAAGTTCACGTGATCAGTGATGAGTCGACCTTTGGTTTAAAAAGTCACTACAGCCCACAAAAGTCGACTAGTTCGTGCGACCCCTAGTGGACTGTACTGGTAAAGTAACGCCTCTCCTAGCTGTGGATGTTTGTGATTAGTTGAAGACACATAGTGAGAAATGACACGTGACAGTTGGAATCACACAGATGGTATGGACAGGTCTATTCATGGTTAGGTTAAGTGGGAACTGCACATTTTTAATGTATTCACGTGTCTTGAAGACACGAGAACATCTGATGATGAGTGAATGACCTCAGGCCTGTTGCTCTAAAACCCTGGTGTTGATCGTCACAGGACTCCTCTGGACCCCGTTATACCAGAGAATGAGATGTGTCAGAATCCTGTTTGTGTCTTAAATCCACCCTGTTCCATCTCACCAGCTGCTCTGCAGGTTTCACGTCTCCAGAATCTGCTGACACAAGGTTCAGTTTGCTTAAAGGGACCACGTTTTTCTGTTACGTTTTCTTTTATAAATCCAAAAGTTTGCGTAAAAAGTGACTTATACAACTTTCAGGACCGATTTTTGCGTAAGCAGGTTTTATAAATGAGCGCCCAGAGCTCTGAGACTAATCTGAGGGAATAGAGGACTGACTCAAAGGGAACAGCCATAGGCCCGTTTCCACTGTCGGAACTTCGGGGTAATTTTACCGGAACTTTGCGGTGCGCGACTGTTTCCATTATGCGGGGAATTTTGAGAGGGCCGTCTTCAGGGACCAACGGAGTCCCTGATCAGGGGCAGGTACTCGGATTGGCCCGATAGATTCACAGAGTGGTAAATGTGGTTAACTCGTGCTGATTGGTTGTGGGATGAAGGAAAATGATGAAAGCAGACCGCGCCCAGATAAATGACCTGTGTGTTGTTGTCGGAGCTGTAAAATGACCGTGTCTTCGAGGTTGGATTAGTTCGTCATGAAGTATACTCGTCCTTCTGTTCATCACTCCATCACTGTGGATAAAAACAGAGAAATACGCCACAACCATCGCTTCTTCGTCCATTATTGATCTATTTATTATTCTCCACTTCCGTGTCTGTTGGCGCCTTTACGCTTGTCAGTGACGTCGATGCTGACGTCTTACAAAAGTTCCAGAAAGGTGGAGCTGTAATGGAGACACGACAGCTGAGAGGACCGAGACACAGGAATGTCCCGTCACTTCCCCCTCACAGAAATGACCCCGAAGTTCCGATAGTGGAAACGAGGCTCCTGTCACCAGCAGCTGCAGCCCAGTCAGATACTGGTTTGTGTTTCTCTTCCACTGCTCAGCTAAACCTGCTGTTTTTTATTTGTTTTGTTGACATGAAGACTTGATCATTGTTGATGGTTTCACTGTGCTGTGGGTATACAGTAGAACCCTTGTTTCTTCACTCGCTCTGCAGTGAGATTCTCCCATTAGACAGTACCCCCCCCCCCCCCCCCCCCCCCCCCCCCCCCCCCCCCCCACTCCTCCATAACCGCTCTGCATCCTGTTGAACCCGCTGCTCGGTCTGAGCTGATCAAACAGCTTCTGCTACAGCAGCTCTCACTCAGCCAGTACTGAACGCTCACTGGGAGGCTGTTGTGTTCAGCGACTCACCTCGAGGTGAAACGTGTGTGGCGCTGGGTTTTGTCCATATGGAAATGAATTAAAATCCCAAAAGGGATTCAGCATGCTGAGGGTGAGTGACAGGTACTTCCTCCTCCTAGCCGGCCGTGGGACTGCAGAGCCTTCCAGACGGGTCATTTCTGCTTTGACAGGTTGTAACTCCGACAGCTTCGTCCCCAGAGTGATCCTGATCCTGAATCAGAGGCAGCTGGATGCAGCTTGATTCTCATCCAAGGACCTTGTTCACGTCTCACAACCTCTTAACATTGGTTATAATTACAGACGTGTAGGTTTTAGTTGACATGTTTGGGCTGCAGCCTTCATCAGAAGTGTCTCCATCAGCTGTTTCCTGCAGGAGGCAGGTGTGAGAGAGCTGATTGGCTCCCTCTCAGCTCACTAACAGACACAAAACCTGAACATTCCAAAGGTTTCGTTCACTGAAGTGAATCCTATTCTAGTGTTTAACAGCTCCAAACTTCCTACATGTCATACATGTAGCACGCCTCCTTCATTCTGTGTGATGTGTTAGTGTGCACGGTAATGTGCACATTAACAACGCACAATCCCGCCTGTCAGATCTCAGCATCGTCTCTGCACCTACCGATGCAAACCAACAGCCGTGCTGCAGTGTAATTGCCATTCAGCAAATATCTCAGTGTGGCTCGGCTGCAGCGCGCACGCTCATAAACTCCCCCGCTGGAATGATTGCTCAGAGACAGACAGGAGTATTACTCACCGTGCTGTTACAGCTCACGAATAAAACCAAAGAGCAATAAAATGATCCTTAAAAATTTCATGTGAGCTGAGGCAGCGAGGAGGCTAAGAGCTGTGGGTGGTGGAGCGTGAGAGCAGAGAGAGTGTGTGTGTGTGTGTGTGTGTGTGTGTGTGTGTTTGGGTGATAGGGGTGTAAGTCTGAAGCTTTATGTTAAATTATTCCAGTCATTAAGCTGCATCAGCACCTGTGAGTCCCGGCGTTCTGCTCTCCACTGTGAGTGTGTGTGTACTGTGGCCCTACATGTTTTATGGGTGTGTGTGATGTTATTATTATATGATTATAACCAGTGTTGGGGAGAATACTTTGTAAATGTATTCAGTTACAGAATACTGAATACCTGTTTCAAAATGTATTTTGTACTGTATTCCATTACTCTGCTTAATCCTGGTACTTTATTCGAAATACTTGGAATACTTCCCTGTAAAACACGATTTAAGTTTATTAAATGTCACATTATGCATTGGTAGCTACTCCCACAGGAAAACAGAGGGCATAGCCTAATAATGCTAAACAATATGAACTGGCTTCGGAAAAAATGAATACAACAATTTAATTATTTTGTAACTGTATTTATCAAAGTGCCAACAGATGATATTTTTGTAACACGATACAGGCACTGTTAAATAAAAGGAAGCAAAAGGATAAAAATACCTGACTTTAAGGTGTTTCTTTAGATTAGACGTAGAGTCTTTGGACGCAGATAGTACGTCGTTAGCCGGCAGACAAAGATCGCACTGCACCGACAAATTTCGCTCGCCCCGCTCTTTTTTCAGAGTGAAAAAGTGCTTGAACTTCCTGGAGGTGAACGCATTTCTTCCTCCACTGCTTGTCAGTTGTTGTCGTCGATTCGTCTGCGGTTGCGTCTCCAACCACTGCACCGCTCCCATACGAGCAGCCGCCAGCCGGAGCAGGCTAGGTTGCTACCTGCTGCTACCTTGCTAGTCGGAGCGTACCCTCGTGTTGCGGGCGGCCCTAGGGTTGCTATGGTAACAGAGCCACGTTGTTTAGGGCAGTGCTTGAAGTGGACAACAAGAAGTGGTGGTACTCTCTTTAATGGAGGTCGGAACATGAAATGTTGAGATTCCTGAGCTCAGTAAAAAGACGTTCCCCTCTCTCTATGCATCATAATGCAAACTGAAAGGGATGGAGCTCAGCTCAAATCTCATATATAATCAAATTAAATTAAATGTTGTCTACGTACATAAAATTATTACAATTTCAAAATTAATTTCCATTGCTTTATTAATTATCAAAAAAGCCAAACAGAAAATGAAACCTTCAATCTCTCATCATTTGTTTAAGCTAATAAACACGGCAACAGCAGCTAGAACGACGCATGACCGGTTGTCACAGAAACCACTGTTCGCTTGGTCAGTCTGCGCATTGTGAAGAGCGGCAGACGAGAACATAGACATATGTATGCACAGATGCCTCTTTACGCCCTCGATAATGGTTCCAGCGCTTAATGAGGCGTCTACATTTGTATATCTATGCTGGTTAAACCCAAACACGGAGGTGTTGTGGACGTGAGCTCACTGACCACTACCAGGGGTGTCCAACTCATTATGGTTCAGGGGCCACATGCAGACAAACTAGAGGTCCAGTGGGCCAGACCAGTACAACCCTAAAATAATGACCTATAAATAACAAGTGCATGTTTTTCTCCTTGTTTTCATGCAAGAAAAATTACAAGTACATTTGAAAATCTTCACATTTATTCAAAAACTCTTTTACAAAACACAAGATAAACAAATATTTCTTAAGACAATTGTGCAGAAGTACACAAAACTTTTATTGTCTTAAAATATTAATAATAAAAGATTTCCAACATGTGGAAACACCTGGATGAGAGAATAATCTTTTGCAGTGTTCAGACTGACCCAGGGTCTGGTCTGGAGGCTCTGCCTCGATTTCAATGAGGGTCTCTGTTGTTTATAGACCAGTGTGGGTTTGGTACTGGTTTATCTTTTCAAATAGGGTCTGGGTTTGAGGAACTCAGTGTTTCATCTAAAACTGTATAAAACCAGTAAATCCAGGTGATGCTGACTGGACTCCATCAGTTTCACCATGGTTTCATTTAGACCAGGTCTGAGGGGAAACCCAGATCTGGATCCAAACCCATTCAGGTCTTTGTTCCTCAGTGGCAGGACGGTACTGATCTGTGCGCCCAGCTGACGTCCAGCTCTCTAGTTAAAATATCAGCTTCAGCTCAGAGCAGCGATGCTGTAGCTGGCGTGCGTGTCGAGCGTTGAGCCAGTAACGAGCCAAACGCGCGGACCAGGACGCACAGAGCGCAAACGCTCCAGTTTGGACTCTGATCTCTGTAACGCGATCAGAAGCCCTGGCCTCACGCTGTGACTAGATGTGGAGGATTCATCACTGGTCAAGTTGACAGGCGCAGCGCGCAGGACGGCAAGTTCAGTGGCGCGCTGCATCCAACAAACGCGCTTTGGACGCAACTCGCCGTTTCCACTGGCTGGAATAACCTATAAGGCTAGAGACGTGCAGTTCCACCGCCGATCCTTTTCGGTTTTTGTGGTGAAAGGACGGGGCGGAGGGCTGAGTTTTACGGCGACCGCGTAGACAGGTGAAGCGAGTGGGGGGGCTGGATCCTCTGAAGGAGGACCTTGGCTCGGGCTGCGTGCGTCAAAGGTCTGATTTGAGCGTCTGGACAGCAGGAAATGATGCTGACAAGAGCTCAGCCTTGCTTCAAATGCAAGTTGCGGTAATTACGTTATTTTTTTTAACGTGCATCATAATTAACGCGTTAAAGTCCCAGCCCTAATTTTTTTATTTTCAAAACTCATCCAGCGGGCCGGATTGAACCCCTTAGCGGGCCGGATTTGGCCCGCGGGCCGTATGAATGACACCCCTGATTTAAACGGACGCTCACTACTGAGCGTTCCGGGACGCTATGAGTACGTTCTCAGCGTCCCGAGAAGTGGCGGAACGCTAAAGAGCTATTTTTAGAAGTGCCGGTACTGCGTACCGCCGCGTACCGGCCCACTTCAACCACTGGTTTAGGGGCATTATGGGATAGATAACCTACACAATACTGAGACTCGCTGCCTGAAATGAATGTATTCATCTTTCGGGAGGAAAGTGGAAAACAGAAGTGTTCCAATGGTATTACGAAAGTAACTGTATTCTAAATACCATGTTTAAAAATAGTAACTGTATCAGAATACAGTACGTCAAAATAGTATTCTAAATACATGTATTCTGTTACTACCCAACACTGATTATAACAATGGGTGTGTGACGAGTTAGAACTTTGGTGCAGAGATACATCAATAAGTAGTTCTTATTTAGGAGGATCTCATTGGACTGAAGCAACTGACTGGAGATTTAAAATTAAATCAAAAGTTCAATTTGAGTTTGAGTCAAACTGAACTGGTTATAATGTGGAAAATATGCAGAAAAAAGAGCAAATTCATTGTAATTTTTCTCGGTGTAGACTCAGAGCCTCCCATTTTAAACGTAGCACGTCGCAATTAGATCGCAATCGTGTTTTCTTTAAAGGCACACTCTGCAGTTTTGCTTATTTTAGCTCCCCCTAGTGTCCGTTTTAAGTCACTGTCATTAAACCGTTAGCATCGTTTCTGCTCAGAAAGCCCTAAATCTCCATGTTAAACGTCTCCTCAGCCTTCACTGCTTTCTACTGGAGCGGTTCATCACTCAGTCAAAGAAATCAGCTGTTCAAGCAGGGAGAGATGGGAAAAATCAGGAATCAGGAGCTAAAAACACTCCGGAGCTAGCATAACAGCTAGCCACATTGGGTTAGCCTAACCCTCTGAGATACGTGACTTTGTGAGACTTCAGGACACCGGACCAGAGACTCAGAAGTTACAGACGTGGTATTCTGGATCCAAGCAGCAGATGAGGGACTTTATTAACCTGTAAAGGGTCAGATTAGATCAGACTGGATCAGATTAGATCAGACTGGATCAGATTAGATCAGATTAGATCAGACTGGATCAGATTAGATCAGACTGGATCAGATTAGATCAGATTAAATCAGACTGGATCAGATTAAATCAGACTGGATCAGATTAAATCAGACTGGATCAGATTAGATCAGATTAGACCAGACTGGATCAGATTAGATCAGATTAGATCAGATTAGATCAGACTGGATCAGATTAGATCAGATTAGATCAGATTAGATCAGACTGGATCAGATTAGATCAGACTGGATCAGATTAGATCAGACTGGATCAAGGAGGAGATTTAAAATAGGAAAAAGTAACATAGTGTGACTTTAAGTCACGTTGTCTTAATTTGTTTGTAACTTTTCCTCTTTTTTTTTTTATTTGGTCTCCAGCCCCTCACAAAGTGTCCCACATTTCCTTCTGATCCACAGAAAAAAGTTCTGGACTTCGGAGCTGATTTTAGAACTATTTTGATTTCTTTAATATTTTTTTAACCTGTTGGAAATTCCTTATTAACTCCATGAGCTGGTGGGGAGCTGATGTCATGAGGCGAGAGGACGGGGACGCCCCGGACCAACGTTGCCTGGACAGGTCACCAGTCCATTGGGGACACAGACAAACCAGACTCACACAGAGGGACAAGTTAGAGACACCAATCAACCCAACAGGCTTGTTTTTGGACTGTGGGAGGAAACCCTGAGACCCCCACGAGGAAATGAAAACCTTTTAATGTTTTGTAAACTCCCAACGGCTTCCCAGTGAGACACAGGATTAGATGTTTGACCAGGATTGATGTGAGGATTGTTTTTGCTTTTTAAAGACTTAAGAAAAGATTTAAGAAGCTGCTAGTCGTTACTGTTGTGGCTCATCTCCGTCTTCGGTCTCCATCAAAGTAAAAAAAAAAAAGACAAGTTGAGTTTACGCTCATGTGTTAGCACAGCCAGCGGCACAGCTAAGCTAACTACTAGCATTTAAGTGTGAAATCAACTAAATAAAAAGCTAAAAGGCTACAAAGTGGCTTGTTTTGACTAGCTTCCCAGGAGTTTCAGTCCTCCACCAACCGCCACGGCTGAGGGGCTCGTATCATGAGCGGCGTGACGTCACATATTATAAGGCTACGTGTGAGAAATTTAAAGGTTTTCAAGGGATCAGAGAGAGTCAGGGTGGCAGTGGTGCAGGTGGTAGAGCGGGTTGTTCAGTGATTTGGATGGACGCGGATCGATCCCAGCTCCTACCTGCTCACTCTGTCATTGTGTCCTTGGGCAAGGCACTTAACCTAACTTGCCTCTTTTTGTCTTTTATGCTCAGAAACACAAATCCTTGACAGCATCATTTAGCTAAATTCATTTAATATCATATGTATATATTTGTTACGACCCGGCTCGTTGGGCCACAACATAAAATGGAGACTGACACATTGACTGGGGCTGTGGTTGACACTGAACTCTCTTGAACTGGTGTATACGTATACATTTGAAGAATATCACAACTGTTGTGTATTCATATGCTGTTTGTTGCTGTTGTATCTTTTCTCCTGTTTTGTTTGTTTGTGCTTTATTTACAGGTCTAGAAGTGGACTCTTCACGTCTCTTGTTCTCTTCTTTTTCTGTTTACTTTCTCCCCCATCCCTCTTTCTGTACCCTTCCCTTCACTTTCAGGCTCCGTGTCCAATCAACCATAAAAACATTCTAATAAAGATTTTGGGGGTTATATTTAAACAAAAATCAGGAGGAGTTTTATAGCAGTGGCTGTAACCTCTCACCTTGTTTTTGGCACTCAGACATTATTCTGTTTGCTCCACAGCCGGACAGGACACGGGGTTAAAAAAAAAAAAAAAAAAACTTTTTATTAAAAAGGAGCCATCCTCCCCAAATCTCCAGCCAGTATAAGGCTGGTGGCAGCTCCAGTCTCAGGCCTCTCCCAGCAGGCTTTATGCCTGCTCTCCCAGGTGCAGCCCAATTAGCCATCAGACCATGCAGATTGCTGCACCATCAGAAAATGGCCAGAGAAACTGCAGAGGGGCATAACAATATTACATCAAAGTTGAAATGACTCGCAAATTGCCGGCATTGTTTTCTGAATCCTCAGGTTAACATTTAATTGAAGAGGTTGTTGTTTCTGCTAAACCCTGTTCATGAGACCAACATGGCTCTAGTAGAAGGACATTAGTTGTCCTTTTAGAGAAGAGTTTTTAGAATGATGTAAAAACATATCGAGACATCGTCTGATCTTGTTATAGGGGCTTTCATAATGTCAGAAGGGTAAAAGGGCCGACTGAAGGCTGTAATGAGGATTAGGACGCTGTGACTCATATGCCACAGCCTTTCAGTCACCATAGCCCAGTCTGAAGAGCATGACTCTAAAACCATCTGATATTTAAACTGGACAGAAAAACACAACCCAAGATAAAGGACTGGTCAGGAAAAACTCGTCTTTCACTTATTTCTCTGTTTTCTAGCAAAAATAAAGGAGTTTTCCTCCTCAGGATGACAGCTTTACCAGGATGAAACCTTTTACTGAAAACATCAGAAAAAGTTCAAAAGCACGTCTGTCTGATCACAGGGTCTATGAAGGAATCTTGAAGTTAAATTCAAGACTTTTTCAAGACCGTCTCAATATTTTTTAATACCTCACCGCCATTCTGGTTATGGTGCGTTTGTAATCCTCACCGGGAACACCAGAGCGTACATTGTGCTTTTGAACTTCTGCACCGCCCGCCCTGGTGCTCTGAGAGAAGGATTACTAACGCACCCTTTGTTTCCTGTTCTTTTTTTTAATAAAAATGACTAAATTCACACGTTTACGATGTTTTTGGGACTCAAACTGTTGGACATCAAATTCAGATTTTTTCCTTCCAAAATGTAAGACTTTATAAAGCGTGATAAGACTTTTTAATACTTCATAAGGGTCTTGAATTTCCCTAAATTGATTTATCACCTTTTAATAATTTTCAAGACTCCTCGGATACCCTGGCTCAGATTCAGCTTTCTGGAGATGTCTGTACATTTACAATGTTTTCAATAAAAACTAGTTTTCATTTGCTTTATTTAAAAGTCTCTGTAAAATACTAACAGCTAAATGAATGTTTTTATCAGGAAATTATTCTTCTCAAACCTGATGGTTTCAGACTGAAGGATCTCAGATATTTGGATTTAAAGGATGTCGTCATTTGAAAGAGCTGCTTGAAAAATGTATTTTTAAATGGAATTGTTTTCCAGTTCAGAGGATGAACTTCCTGCTGCAGCTGAAGAAGTTCAACCTACCACGGTTACACATTGTTTACATCCTCACCGCCTCCATTACTGGTCTGCTGTAACGCAGGGAGACAGCAGCCAATCAGCAGGTCTGCTGAGGAGGTGACTGGCTGCCAGCGGCCCTCTTCCTGAGCTGTGCCCCTCCAGGACCTGGAGGTGGGCTGCTGACTCCTCCCATCCTGGAAAAAAACTTTAGAGCTCCTCCCCCCTACCTGCAGGCTGTGATCTGACAGAACCAGATTGTCACACCAGAAACAGCTTCTTCCTATCAGCTGTTGAGTTAATTAACACTCACTAAACATTAAATGAACACCAGAAACCCTCTGACCCAGAATGATCTAAAATCAAACAAAAAGCTTCCTGTTTCTGAGAGAAAACGGTCAATGAGCTCCGATTGTCCACTGGACTCTGGAATATTAAGAGGTTATTTCCACTAAAACCTGCATCTGTGTTTGTCTAAAAGCTCAAAAGTTAGAATGTATTAATATTTTTTTTTGTAAAAAGGGGCAGAAATTATAACTTCATCTATCTGCTCATTTTCATTCTAATTTGTTTAATGTGATGTATAATTAGATTTTTTTATTTACTGTTTTGAATTAAATAAACTTTTAAAAAAATTCTCATTTTCAAAGAGACAGCCAAAATGGTGGCAACACATCAAGTTTCAATTCCATCAAAACAAAGACATTGAAGCAAAGTGGAAACATGAGAGAGAACCGACAACGACCCAAAGCATTTACAGTTACTGACAGAGTTCATTAACTGGTTAAAACACCAGGAAACAGTCATGTGACAACATCAAACATCCATCACCAGCAGAATATCCTGAAGCACATCATTAGTTTTATGTTTTAGGATTAAAATGTCTACTCAACATTATTATCACAAAGGCTGAGGCGGCTGAAACCTCTGTCGAATCTACGTTGAAACAAGAGTTTTAATCAACTTCAATCCTAATTTTCAATAAAAAGCTGAAGTTCATTTTCTTTTATTTCAAGAACATTTGCAGACTTTTTATGATTTCACGCCCTGATCTTGGTCTGCTATTTTTAGATGAGAAGTTTAGAACTTCAGAAAACTGACTTCAAATTTTGTAGTCTTTTAGAGAGGCTGCTCGCTGCAGAACCAGAAGGCGGAGCTGCACCAGGTTCAGCCCCGCCCATTCAACCAATCAGACCCGGCCATTCCATCAGAGTCAGCTCCCACACCTCCCGTGTGATTGACCTGGTTCTATTGGACTATTACACTGGGCTGTTAGACCCGAGAACGAGGTGTTGCATCTCCGCCGGATCCAGAGCACAAAGTCCGGCGGAGATGCAACACCTCGTTGTCGGGTAATGCTGCGAGCGTGTCCGCGGAGCTTCGTACGGTGCTCCTGGTCCGGCGCAGCTTTGTGCTGCGGGTCCGCAAAGTGCTCAGGGTTTCCCCGGCGCTTTGGCCCCCGCCAGGAGCAGCTAGCTGATAGCAGCTAACAGCCGCTGTTAGCGGCTAATGGCGGCTGACGCTACGAAGCAAAGTGGGCTAGTTCGGCTTTCTCTGTTAGGCTCACTGTCTCTCGTTGTAGTCCGTATGACAGAAAACGTTTCTCATTCACAAACTAATCCTGTTACCAGAACATGACTGAAACCCCGAGATATTTAATCAGTTTTGAGGAGATGTTTTATCCTGAAAACAAGGGGAAACAGAAGGAGAAACAGGCAGATATTCAGGTATTTTCTTGTAAATTCACTCTTTTGCAATAAAGTTATTAAGAAAAAACAGCGGAGGAGGGCTGACCCTGGTTGCAATAAAGTTAATAAAAAAACAAGTCAGGGGGGTGGGGCTGACTCTGGTTGAATGGGTGGGGCTGAACCTGGTGCAGCTCCACCTTCTGGTTCTGCAGCGAGCACTACTTGGCCTTTTATGCATTGGTTGACTCTGAGGACGACGCACTAATATAACATGTTAGTTTAGGATTAATACTGGTGAGCTGAACCCAGGTCAGTTTAGGAAGCAGCCATTCTCACCTCAACGGTTTTCACCGTTTTTATTTTTAAAGCAACAATGTTGTGCTTCTTTTTCAGAATGTCTATAATTTACCATGAGGCACCAGTTTCTTCAGTTTCCAGACAAGCATTGCTGTATTCAGCATCATTTGATGAGGTATCAGAAGTCCACTCTTGCCTGTGTTTTGCTCGTCTCTCTGCTTTATTTCTTTCTGTCAATCACTCCATTGGTCTCCTGCGTTTTGCGTTCCTCCATTATTCATCGATTCACCTTGAGCCCCTTATTCTCCTGCTGCCGTTCTCACCAAATCTAGTTTGAGGCTTTATTGTCCTTGAAATTACGTTGGCAGCAGAGCATGCTGCGCAGTACAGTCAATAAACAAAAACTTACCAGAACATACCGGCGGACACACACAACGAAACGAGCTGAGTTACCAGAGAGCACAGAAAGGAAGAGGTCTTACTGAGTTCTAGAGGATTATTTATATTCCTGGACTCTATTTAAAAGGTGTGTTGGGATTAGTTATACATTTTGAATATTTAATATCATTTAACTGCAGGGATAAGACTAATCTAGTCAGATGTTTGTTAAAGGAAGTTACAGTACAGGATGGCACGGGAGCAGGAGTCGTGGTGACGGAAGGTTGACGTTTAAAAAAAACTTTGATGGAAAGATCTGAAGGCCGTCTGTCATTTGACGGATTACAATCACACACCTGTGTGTGTGTGTGTGTGTGTGTGTGTGTGTGTGTGTGTGTGTGCGTGCCTGCCATCAAACAGCGTGTAGATTTGGCGTGGACGGAGGTGATGTGTCCTCACCAATATTCAGCAATCACTGAATTATCCCCACTCGATCCAAGGAGAGCTGCATCTCCACCAATCACGTGCAGCCCAGCAGACTCAGGTGCTGCTGATCCAGACCTGTGATCCAGACAACCTGCACTCTGCAACAGAAGAACTACAGGATCTGGTCTGCCAGTGCGCACCAGGCAGGGGCGCCGTAAAGGGGGGATGTTAAAAGTTGGGATGATTCTAAGGGCCCACGAGTGTCAGGGGGCCCAAAAGAGTTCTAATCCCTGTGGATGAGCTGCCACTGGGCCCAATTTGATATTTTTTCATGGGGCCCAAAGTCCTACAAAAAGCAGCTAAAGACCATCGGATATGTCACTAGATTTGTTGCGAGGCTCTTATTGGGGGAAAAGTCACTAAGCGGGGTCGTAAAGTCGTTAGGAACAGCGACAAAAGTCGCAGAGTCGGCAACACTGCTGCCTTGTTTGAGCTGCTCACAAGTCACGACTTTACCAACTCTGATGACCAGTCAAATCGCAGCCTTTGCGGTTAGAAAATCTCATTTAGTCATATCGCAATTTAATTGCATATGCAATTAATGGTTCAGCCTTAGCACCATTATCAATCGAATGATTGGAACCGAGCGATCCTCTGCAGCTTTTTAAACATTCTAGGTTCTCCAAACCGCGACCGTCAGTGGAGGATGAAAAGGTTGAGGAACAATTGGTCTTTGTCAGACACATGACCTACCTGTTCACACACACATGTTGAGTGTATGAGTCACGTTGTTATCAAGGCTTTGCTTCTTGTGATCTGGCAGCCCTTCACACAACTCGAGTACGTTTTCTGCAGCTGAATAAGCTCACAACACACACAGCGACCATAGTCTTCTATTGTTTACACTCATCCATCCCATGATGCAACGCGCCATACGCTGGTCACCAACCCCTCTCAGAGTTCTCCAGAGAAGAACTCCAGAGGTCCACAACATCTCTGCAGGTATGTTGGGAGGAAGTTTGTTTCACAAAGTTTTCCACAAAAATTCCAGCAACAGGGAAACCTTCACAACTGTTCTGAGATGTTTTGAAGCTCCCATCACCGTGGTAACAGCCCAGCGAGCTCCTGGTTTCAGACTCCATGTCTCAGGACTCCTGATGTTTAAAGAAATATTTCTCAGCTCAGTTCCTACAAGCTCTCCCTTCACACGACGTTAGACATTCAAATGCTGCTTCTCCTTTTATTCCCTTTTTCTCCTTCATCTTCCGTCTAAATTGGGAAAAATCCATTAGGCCTGTCTCCATGCACACTCACACGTGCACACACACACACACAGTCGTGTTCTTGATGCGGACCATAAATTGCTGTCCCCATTACAGTTCTGCCAGTAGACCCTCCATGCTGACTGCACAGCGTCTTTATGGTGCAGACTTGATGTATATGTGGGGCCGGGCCAGGCGGGCGGGAACGCTGACAGAATGAGGTTGGAAATGAGCGAGAAGGGGACGCTAACCCGAGACTGAACGCTAGAACCAGTAGAAGGGAGAGTGTTTTCAAACCAAATCATCGTTCAGAAGATGTGGTGATTTTCTTGAGAGAAGATTTTCATGAGTCGGAGCAGTCTGAGGTTACGGTCTAAAGCTTTGACACATGCAGCTCTGATGTTTGCTGAACAGGAGAAAGTTTGATTTGAAAATGATAATAAATCATAAAACTTGTTGAGCACCTTCCAGTCTTTATCCCCTTGTTGACTACTGTCATCAAACCACATCTGGTCTACAGGTGTTCAGCTGGATATCAGGATTAGTACTTTCATCAAACACCTGATGTCCAGGCCTGAACGTGTCTGCTGCCCTCTGGTGGAATAGGACAATCTGATTTCTTTATTACTGTTATAAAGTCATACAATTACTCAACAAGATAAAACATATCAATATGTAGTTGGTATATTAACCTTAGCCAAGCAATAGTCTCGTCTCGTCTTCTTCCGCTTATCTGGGTCCGGGTCGCGGGGGCAGCGTCCCAATTAGGGAGCTCCAGACGGTCTTCTCCCCAGACACCTCCACCAGCTCCTCCGGCAGGATCCCAAGGTGCTCCAGGGCCAAACCAGAGAGAGATTTTCTCCAACGTGTCCTGGGTCGACCCGGGGGCCTCCTGCCGGCAGGACATGCCTGAAACACCTCCCTGGGGAGGCGTCCAGGGGGCGTCCTAACAAGATGCCCGAACCACCTCAGCTGGCTCCTCTCTACATGGAGGAGCAGCGATTCTTCTCCGAGTCCAGGGTATCCGCAGGTCCTTAAAAAGCCTTAAAAGGTCATAAATTTGTTTTTCCAAAATTATGGCCTTAAAGCCGCATTCTGGAGGATTTCATCAGGAGAGCAGTTTTTGAATCTAGCATCCAAAGGCTCCTCCTCAAAACATCTCGACACGCGCGTCCGGTCGCGTGTGCGCGCGTGCACACGGCGCATATACGTTGCGGGCATGAACTGTACAGCTCAATGTGTAGGGTTTAATCACTCACAGTTCACAATCTTACTCCAACACTACGAGGGTCTGATGAGCCCTCTCTGTCCCTGCTGCTTCTGATATTAGCTCTGTTAGCAGAGAGCTGCTGCTGGACTCTGAAGCTGAACTTGACTCGGCCCTGGATGAACTTTCTGACCAAAATAAACGCGTAACCCTGTCAAGCCTTGCCATTCTGTGAGGTGAAAGGTTTAAAAATAAAAATAAATCCATCTTTAGCTGGAGAATGGGTAGGATTTTAGTAGAAATGAGCTGTGAGTCCTCAGTGAACGGCTGAGACGGCAGAGAAACACACGGAGCGTCCTGTACGACAGCGCCCCCTACTGGTACAGGTTTGGTCGATGCGCGTGCATGTTGAGAGAATGCAGACATTTGAATTTCATTGGCTGAAAAATGTCGGCGGCAAGAAATAATGGAAAGGGGTCTCTAGGAGGAAGGAGGGTCTTCATCAGAATGACAGATGTTGTGGAACTCAACCCATAGATCATAGTTTAGACCTGAAATATCATTTAGAACATTTAGAAAACTTTGATACAAAGAAAAATAATCCAGAGAGCCGCTTTAAATATCATTAAAAATGATAAATAATCCTTAAATTCGGTTTCCAAAGGTCTTAAATTTCTAGTATTTCTTGTATCCAGTATAAAACGGGGAATCTCACAAAGCTTAAACTCAGCAGCACACCGGACTGCAAGGGTCTGGTCATTTAAGGCTGTTATTATTCAGTATAACAGAGCTTATTTTTGTTTTTAGTTTGTAAAAATGATCTTGTTAATTCAGAAAAAAAGCTTTTTTATTATTTTCAGGTGAAGGCAATTTGCTTCCATAAGATATAATGCAGATCGATTAACTTGATGTTTTTTATTTTTTTCTGCACTTTCAGTTCCAACAAAGGTTTAGTTTATTTGTAAGGTGGTCACCTCCCCTTTCCATTCCGTGAATGTAAGGTCTTAAATTTGATCAAAGTGACCTTAAAAGGCCTTAAATTTGGGTTCCTTAAACCTGCAGAAACCCTGGAGTCTCTCCCGAATGTCCGAGCTCCACCAAGCAGTAGTTCATTTTAAAAACTTTTTTAATTTCAGGCTTTAAATGGTTAACTATTCAAACCACATTATTTGAAGAGTTGTACCGGTATTTATCATTTAAAGGTCTCATATTCTAAAAAATGTACTTCCTAAAGACCTTCTAACAGTCAGATCAGTCCCACAGACTGTCTGAGACCCAAAAGTCAGACAACGTTTTCACCATTTTAGGGAAATGTGTTCTGAGCTAATGCTAAAACGGCTGGTTTCTAAATGTTTCCCCTGAACAGACCACTCCCCTCTAGAGGGCAGAGCCAATCAGAGCACCTGTGTCTACCTGAGCCCCCCCCGCCCTTTAAAGCGATAATATGCAGTTTTACTTGTTTTGGGCTCCCTCTGGTGTCCGTTTTAAATCACTGCATTACACAAGTTAGGATATTGTTTCAGCTTCTAAACGCCTAAATCTACCTGTTGAAATGTCTCCTCAGCCTTCATAGCTTTCTACAGGAGCGGTTATTTACTCCTTCAAAGAAATCAGCTGTGTTCAAGCAGGGAGAGATGGGAAAAATCAGGAATCATGAGCTAAAAACACTCCAGAGCTAGCATAACAGCTAGCCACTTTGGGTTAGCCTAACCCTCGTGAGACAGGTGACTTCCTGGGTACCGTGACGGCGGAGATCTTGCAATCGTGGTATTCCGGATCTAACCACCAGATGGGGCTAAGTGACTTTTCATTAACTCTGTAAAGAGTCAGATTAGCACAGACTGGATCAAGGAGAAGATTTAAAAATATGAAAAAGTTGCATATTATCACTTTAATGTAAAGTTTAATAGGAACAAACATCCTCTCGTCTTTCTATTTGCTTCCAGCTTGATGTCTTTTGTCTGATTTAAAGGCCCACTATGTAACTTGTTCCTATTTTAAACCTCCTCCTTGACCCAGTCTGAGCTAATCTGATCCAGTCTGATCTAATCTGATCCAGTCTGATCTAATCTGATCCAGTCTGAGCTAATCTGATCTAATCTGATCCAGTCTGAGCTAATCTGATCCAGTCTGATCTAATCTGATCCAGTCTGAGCTAATCTGATCTAATCTGATCCAGTCTGATCTAATCTGATCCAGTCTGATCTAATCTGATCTAATCTGATCCAGTCTGATCTAATCTGATCCAGTCTGATCTAATCTGATCCAGTCTGATCTAATCTGATCCAGTCTGATCTAATCTGATCCAGTCTGATCTAATCTGATCTAATCTGATCCAGTCTGATCTAATCTGATCCAGTCTGATCTAATCTGATCCAGTCTGATCTAATCTGATCCAGTCTGATCTAATCTGATCCAGTCTGATCCAGTCTGATCTAATCTGATCCAGTCTGATCTAATCTGATCTAATCTGATCTAATCTGATCTAATCTGATCCAGTCTGATCTAATCTGATCCAGTCTGATCTAATCTGATCCAGTCTGATCTAATCTGATCCAGTCTGAGCTAATCTGACTCTTTACAGGTTAATAAAGTCCCTCATCTGCTGCTTGGATCCAGAATACCACGTCTGTAACTTCTGAGTCTCTGGTCCGGTGTCCTGAAGTCTCACAGAGTCCCGTATCTCAGAGGGTTAGGCTAACCCAATGTGGCTAGCTGTTATGCTAGCTCCGGAGTGTTTTTAGCTCATGATTCCTGATTTTTCCCATCTCTCCCTGCTTGAACAGCTGATTTCTTTGACTGAGTGATGAACCGCTCCAGTAGAAAGCAGTGAAGGCTGAGGAGACATTTAACAGGGAGATTTAGGGCTTTCTGAGCAGAAACTATGGGGCTAACGTTTTTATAACAGTGATTTAAAATGGAAACTAGGGGGAGCTAAAAACAAGTAAAACTGCCTAGTGTGCCTTTAATTGTCCAGACTTTCCTTCTCTACTCGTTTTATTTCATTTCTCCTTTTTTCTCTCTGCTAAACATTTCTCTTATTTTCCTTCAAAACTACAAATCTCTCTTAATGTCTCTTGTTTCACGGCCTCCTCGGGACAGTAGTTATGAAATGTGAGTTTAGGTCGGTACTCACTCATAAACTTTATTATCTGCCATCAATATAACATGCAGTATGACAAACGCTCGATTCTCATCTTCAGGGCATCTTTCCTTTGTGTGAATGTCGTCGATACGCCAACATGAGCAGACCTGACTGGCTTTACCCTCACATTAGTGTTCATTCATTCAGGTTGATGTTTTTGTAACTCAAATATGAATATGAGTTTCATAAATATTAAAAGGGCTGTCTCTGTCTGTGTAGTTGTTTAGCATACTGCCTGTAGCTATTATTTATTGTTACTGTTTTAGTTTTAGCTCCTGTCTTTTATATTCTAAGTTTTGTTCTTATGCCGTTTTCACTGAACGTTTTGTAACTTTTTTGTTATTTTTATGATGTTTTCTTCCTTTTTTCAAATGTTGGTTTTATGCTTTTGTTCAGCATGTTGTGTTTGAGAAGTGATGTTTTAATAAAGATGTAATAATTTAGGGTTCTTCTCTGGAAAGCTGAGAAATCATTTCAACTTGTTCAAAAAAGAGTTGTGAATGACCTGTTTGGTTCCAGGTGACCTGATCACAGGGGGTTTCTCCTAAACAGACACGAGCACCGTGCATGTAAACGCCCCTCACAAACAGAATGTTTGAATCCAGGAGGAGAAGTCTCATCAGCTCAGTCAAACATATATTAAATCCAAAATGAAACCCTCAGGTGAGGAGCGGTTTGGTGCCAGAGATGATTGGAAAACGTGTGAATGATTCATAAAAGCTGTGGTTTCTCTGAACGTCTCAGCGTAATTACATGTCCTAAATGCAGGTCTGGTGGTGTTTGGATATTAAAACCTCTGATAGTTTATTAGCTGCTGGCTGGTTGAGAAAATGAAGCTGAAGCTAATCAAAGCTGCTGATCTTTGAGGAGAGTTCATAAACCGCTGTGTGAGCCGACTTTCTCAGAATCTAAATATTAAATTCCCTGACTGCAGCAGCAGCAGCCGTGGGTTTTCCTGTTTTCCTCTGAACAGCAGTAAAGTCTCTCCATCTCCTCTGTTCTCCTGCAGCTGCATGTGGCTCAAACACGACGACATCTGAGGAGAACATGAGGACAAAACAAGAACAATTCATTGTTAAATTTCATTAGTAATTTTATTTATGTGGCAGAAATGAGAAAACATCAATGCAAACAGACACATCTTAGTGTCTGAGTTATACACGTAGTTTCAGAACCAGCATAAAACCAGAGGAGAAAAATGGTGGAAACGTTGTTTAGAGGTTTCCCAAAGGTATAAAACGATACGAGCGTCCTGCAGACGTCATAAACTCCTCCTCTGCTGGTCGCCAGCAGGGGAGGGAGGGGAGACTCCTGGTAGTAAAACGCTGATTTATATCCTGCGTAGAATGAGAAGCCTGCAGGAGAAAAGGAAGAATGAATGGAAACCGGAGAGGAGAAAGAGAATGAAACCAAAATAAAAACAGAAGGAGAGAAAGTCAGGTTATTATAAAGGATGGTAAAAAGGGAGGGATGATTAAAACGTAAAGGAGATTTAGGAAAATGTCATCAAAAAACAAAATAAACAGAAGAGAAAGTTGAACATGAGGGAAGAATAAAACAATAAAAGAGGAGAAAGCAGCTGAGATACAGGAGGTAGGAGAGGAGGATGGACAAAAGGAGGTAAATACAAGAGAGACGACAAGGAAAGGACAAAGGAGAGACGGCCAAGTGATGTAATTTAAAGAAGGTAAATGGGGAGGAAAAGGTCAGAGAGAGGGAGAGAGAGAGGGGGAGAGAAACTCTGAACAGCAGGAGCGAGGTAGAGACAGGAAGAGAGAAAAATACAGAAGAGTTAATAGAAGACTGAGGAGGTAGAGAGGTTAGAGAGAACGTGACCTCGATATGGAGAGAGGAGGAGGAGAGGGAGGGAGAGGGAGGGAGGGAGAGAGAGGGAGGGAGATAGAGAGATGGAGAGCTTTCAGACGATACCAGGAAACAGAGTTAAAGAGGAGCAGAAAAACCAAAGGAGGTGGATCAGCAGGTCCAGGATCAGCAGGTCCAGGATCAGCAGGTCCAGGACCAGCAGGTCCAGGATCAGCAGGTCCAGGATCAGCAGGTCCAGGACCAGCAGGTCCAGGATCAGCAGGTCCAGGACCAGCAGGTCCAGGACCAGCAGGTCCAGGATCAGCAGGTCCAGGACCAGCAGGTCCAGGATCAGCAGGTCCAGGATCAGCAGGACCAGCAGGTCCAGGATCAGCAGGTCCAGGACCAGCAGGGTCATGGACATGGAAGATCATGTCTGTAGACCAGATCCTGGACTGTCTTCAGTCCAGAAGATCCTTCCTGTCTAGAAGAGCCTTCACTAAAAGTCATCTCCTGTCTTTCTGGGATCATTGAACCTGATGTTTTGGTTTCCCAGCTGTTTTTGATAACTGTGTACAAAGTGAAGTCCAGTCAGACGCTGCTGGTCCTCGACTTCAGAACAGCTCCAACAACACAGTCAAGAATTTATTGGAGAATGTCCAAAGCAGACAGACTAAATCTTCGACCCCTGTCTGGTTTATTAAACCCTTTTAAACCATTTTCTTCTATCAGTTCCAAATGATTTGGTTTGTCCACACAAAGGGGGACGCGACTCTAATGAACCTCCACAGTGCTGCCAGGCTGCAGTGATCCACCTAAAGGTGAACTCTGTGTTGTCACTGTCCCATTAAGACTTCAGCAAACCCACAGCTCCCCTCTACATGGGACACTCCAACGCCTCCCCACCTGCAATCAATGACTCCGAAACTCCAGAACCAGCGCAGCATGCTAAATGAGAAGGATAAACGTCCCCTGTGCCGAGGCTGGACCGCTGCAGTGAGCTGCTTCAGGACAGCAGTCGCTCCGACCCGTCCACCGTGGGGCCAGGAGCAGGAATACATAACACAGCACAGGGGACAGGTATCGATGACCGGAGGACACTGGTGTCCTCTGACTGAGGTGGACTCCTAACAACAGATGGACACACTCATCTGTGTGATCTCAGTCAGAGAGAAGATTCATCTCTCCAACATCTCATATCCAGATTTTAAAACCCTTTCTTTAGATTTTCCTTTATTTGTGCACTTTGACACATTTTTTGGCACCTTTTGAAATATTTTCTCTTCTGTAAAAACTAAACGAGCTCCAATCCTCTGTGGAAGGAAATCAAGTTACTGGATCTCTAAGAATAACTCGCTTTCCCTTTGTGTTAGTTTTCATCGTCTGTGAGGTTTGAAAACAACGTTCAGATACGCGTTTACGGAAGTACGTCTCCTCGGAGACGCTGCGTCATGTCCTTGCTCCGTTCAGCGGAGGCTTACAGCTGTTCTTTGTCATAAAGTAGTCCCTAGTCTAATAGTTCCTTTTTATTTTCACTTCCAGTCGATCTGTTTACTGAGGTCACTAGGCTGAATTAGTATCACTAGTATCACTACTGAGTGAGTTTAAGGACTGTTTTCTCACAATGCTAGTTGTTACCAAACCATTCACTTACAGTGTTTTACGCTAAGCTAATGCTAAAGGAGTCCTGCTGGATCAGGATAACAGCTGGACTGGTTCTGACCCACTGGTCTGACTCTGAGGAATATGGAAACAGACAAGAATCACTTCCTGGTGGAATGTCCCTTTAAGGAGCTTCATTTATTGACACTTTAGGAAAAAGTGTCAGAATAATGAGATGTTAGTGGTGCAGAAACAGCTCCAAGGGGTGACTTTATCTTTACTGTTTTTCTCAAATGTTAATGTTAAAAAAAACAACAACTTTGGCACAAAGGAGACACATTATCCATCTGGAAGCAGCGACAACAAAAACCAAAACAGCATTATCATCCTCTCCTCCTCTGCACAGCCCGCTGCTTTCGCTTGTCTGATTTCCAAACATCCATTTGTTACAGCCTCCAAGATAAATGTGACTGAATCAAATGGGATCCAGATGCATGTTTTCCTACCAGAACTCACTAGGATAGGATGCTTCGTTCCCTCTGGGCTTTTAGAGAACATGGTGTGTTTGGTTTGTGGCTTTGACCTCAGGTTGAAAATGAGGGTCAGCGCTCGTCTGTCAGACGCCACAGCGGGACTTAGTTGGACCTATTAAGGCCTCAGACAGACCCAAACAGGTAACATTACCTTCACTTAGACCTTCAGTTTGTTTAAATGACATCATCCTGTTTAAATGACATCATCCTGTTTAAATGACATCATCCTGTTTAAATGACATCATCCTGCAATGGAACACGTTTAGTTTGGACTGTTTTTTGTGATTTTGAATACGTTTGTTAATGATCTTGTTTTTCTGTCTGAGTAACCATTGGTGCTCCGCCCTCTTCCTCCTGAGAGGAGGAAGAGGGCGGAGCCTAAATGTTTGCAGGAAGCAGACTGAACCATGGACTGTGACCTCGCTGGGGGGCTAGCTAGAACTTAGTTCAGAAAAAATGATGGAATAAACAACAAATCACTCCTAATAAATATATGAATGTGTGAATATGACTGTAAAATGTTGTAATGTTTTCATGCTGGGATCATTAAAGGGTGAATGTTTTGTCACCCGTTTGTTTTAGGGAAGATCTAATACTGTTTACAGGACAGGGTTCCTTCAGGCTGATCTCCAAACAGATGAGTTTGTTTTTACAGCAGGAATTAAAACTAGAAGAGTTGTTCATCTTCTTTAGACCATAAAACATTCCAAAGGTTGTCCAGAGGACTTGAAAGTATGAAGACTGAGAACAATGTGTGAACAATCGTTTTATTTTGTTATCTGGAGAACTCACCAGATCTTTGTTTTCTCAAAGAGATTTTGGTAAAACTACTCTTGTTTCCGCCCACTGACGGCTAAAGAGGAACCAGCTCCCAGCGACCCTGATGGAGGATAAAGAGGGGACAGAAAATGGATGGACTCTGGGTTTTTGAGATAACAAAAGTCCTGTGAGTCCTCTGGTGCTGCACTAGGTCACCATGAAGCTGGTCTACAGAGAAAGAACATCTTGGTTCTGTCAGGAGTTTTCCAGAACAGAAGGAGCTAACCCATCAGAGACTGAGTGGTTATGGAGGAATAGTCCTCACTGCTCTGAGATCAGTTCTCTGCTGCTGGATGAACGCGCTGCTTTATGAAATGATTCAGATGCTGCTTCCATTCTGATGATAACACCTGGCCTGAGGACGCTGAGGAGTCTCAGACAGAACTAGAGCTGTATCATCCGGAGTGGGTAACACAAAGACGCCACATTTTCCTGTGATGGTTCTCAAGCTGTTCCGGGTGGCCTCCATTAGAACACCGGGGAACCAAATGAGGAATCAGGCGTCTACCCTGAGACCAAACAGAGGACTTGAACTCACCCAGGGCAGCGAGCGGCTCGACGACAACATATTATTACCTCCATCGTCTGGAGAGCCGTCACCCACAGCTCATTTCCTCTCAGCTTTGGTTCTTTACTCATTCAATGCAGTGTTTTGTTAGAGTCTTATTAAAATGTGGAAACAGTGAATCATTTAAAAAGTTCCGGAAAAGTTCAGTTTTCTGAGACTTCAGGAAATTAAAATAAATATTGAACTTTTCTGTGGATTTGAGGGAATATTTCCTTTATAAACAATTATCTTCATCTTGAATCTTAAAGAATAAAAGAGTTTGTGGAACCTAAAAGGGTTGCATTCCATTTCTGCAGCACTGCACCTTGTTTAGCTGAAAGATAAAGCAGAACTTTACCTGAACAGGATGATTTGTGTTTCTGTTCCAGGCTGATGGTTTAAAAGTTCAGAACCAACTCTGAAGCTTCTTATCCCTTCCACTCAGTCTAGTGATAACAGATCTATTTTTCCTTCTTTTTGGTGGTAAAAACCTTTTTATAGCACAGAATGTGTTTTTTCTTTGTGTTCTTGGAGCTCATTCTTTTCAGGAGACTCGGTGACCTTCCTCTGTTCAGGCTTTACACACCTGCTAACGAAATCGCTGCACACCCACCGCAGAGTTAATAGGGATCAGATGCCCTCGTCCTCCCTCTCCGTCTCCTCGTCGGAACTCATGTTCCTCATAAGGTAGACGATTGTGAAAAATTGTCTTGACATTTCAGACAGTTGGCTCTGCAGATTCTCATTCAGGTCTCCTTTCAGATCAGAGCAAATGCAGTTTTCTTTTTATTTGAGGCTGATTTCAGGATTTTAGTTTGCAGATTGAACTGGAGGAAGCAGCTGAAACATGTCTGAAGTCCGGAGACATTTTGACACCTTTAGGAGGACAACTGGACAAACTCACAAAGCTACAGATCACAAACACAGTGGGAAGCTTTAAGATAAATGGAACATGGCTGTAATAAACATCATAAAACATCTAGAAAATCCCAAAATATTTCTCATAATTGGAGATAAAGTCAGAAAATAAAAGCTCATCAGCAGCTGGAAGGTTAATGTGGGAGGTTGTCTTTGTGGAAACAAAACAGAATTATGGCCAGACGTTTTGTTCTTTAATGAATTAAATATTTATACTGTATATGAATGATCGAAATGTATTAAAATGCACCGAGACAAAAACATGTCTGTGGTGGTCAGAGGACTGGTGGTGGTCAGAGGACTGGTGGTGGTCAGAGGACTGGTGGTGGTGGTCAGAGGGCTGGTGGTGGTCAGAGGACTGGTGGTGGTCAGAGGGCTGGTGGTGGTCAGAGGGCTGGTGGTGGTGGTCAGAGGGCTGGTGGTGGTGGTGGGGGTGGTGGTGGTGGTCAGAGGACTGGTGGTGGTCAGAGGGCTGGTGGTGGTCAGAGGACTGGTGGTGGTGGTCAGAGGGCTGGTGGTGGTCAGAGGGCTGGTGGTGGTCAGAGGACTGGTGGTGGTCAGAGGACTGGTGGTGGTGGTCAGAGGACTGGTGGTGGTCAGAGGACTGGTGGTGGTGGTCAGAGGGCTGGTGGTGGTCAGAGGGCTGGTGGTGGTCAGAGGGCTGGTGGTGGTCAGAGGACTGGTGGTGGTCAGAGGACTGGTGGTGGTCAGAGGACTGGTGGTGGTGGTCAGAGGACTGGTGGTGGTGGTCAGAGGACTGGTGGTGGTCAGAGGGCTGGTGGTGGTCAGAGGGCTGGTGGTGGTCAGAGGACTGGTGGTGGTCAGAGGACTGGTGGTGGTGGTCAGAGGACTGGTGGTGGTCAGAGGACTGGTGGTGGTCAGAGGGCTGGTGGTGGTGGTCAGAGGGCTGGTGGTGGTGGTGGTGGTGGTGGTCAGAGGGCTGGTGGTGGTCAGAGGACTGGTGGTGGTCAGAGGACTGGTGGTGGTGGTCAGAGGGCTGGTGGTGGTCAGAGGGCTGGTGGTGGTCAGAGGACTGGTGGTGGTGGTCAGAGGACTGGTGGTGGTCAGAGGGCTGGTGGTGGTGGTCAGAGGGCTGGTGGTGGTGGTGGTGGTGGTGGTCAGAGGGGTGGTGGTGGTCAGAGGACTGGTGGTGGTGGTCAGAGGGCTGGTGGTGGTCAGAGGACTGGTGGTGGTCAGAGGACTGGTGGTGGTGGTCAGAGGACTGGTGGTGGTCAGAGGGCTGGTGGTGGTCAGAGGGCTGGTGGTGGTCAGAGGGCTGGTGGTGGTGGTCAAGAGGCTGGTGGGTCAGAGGGCTGGTGGTGGTCAGAGGCTGGTGGTGGTCAGAGGCGGTGGTGGTGGTCAGAGGCTGGTGGTGGTCAGAGGGTGGTCAGGGTGGTCGCTGGTGGTGGTCAGAGGACTGGTGGTGGTGGTCAGAGGGCTGGTGGTGGTCAGAGGACTGGTGGTGGTCAGAGGGCTGGTGGTGGTCAGAGGGCTGGTGGTGGTGGTCAGAGGGCTGGTGGTGGTCAGAGGGCTGGTGGTGGTCAGAGGACTGGTGGTGGTCAGAGGACTGGTGGTGGTCAGAGGTGGTGGTGGTGGTGGTGGGTCAGAGGACTGGTGGTGGTGCAGAGGCTGGTGGTGGTGGTCAGAGGACTGGTGGTGGTCAGAGGACTGGTGGTGGTGGTCAGAGGGCTGGTGGTGGTCAGAGGGCTGGTGGTGGTCAGAGGGCTGGTGGTGGTGGTCAGAGGGCTGGTGGTGGTCAGAGGGCTGGTGGTGGTCAGAGGACTGGTGGTGGTCAGAGGACTGGTGGTGGTCAGAGGACTGGTGGTGGTCAGAGGGCTGGTGGTGGTGGTCAGAGGGCTGGTGGTGGTCAGAGGGCTGGTGGTGGTGGTCAGAGGGCTGGTGGTGGTCAGAGGACTGGTGGTGGTGGTCAGAGGGCTGGTGGTGGTCAGAGGGCTGGTGGTGGTCAGAGGACTGGTGGTGGTCAGAGGGCTGGTGGTGGTAGAGGGGTGGTGGTGAGAGGACTGGTGGTGGTGGTCAGAGGACTGGTGGTGGTCAGAGGGCTGGTGGTGGTCAGAGGGCTGGTGGTGGTCAGAGGGCTGGTGGTGGTCAGAGGACTGGTGGTGGTGGTCAGAGGACTGGTGGTGGTCAGAGGACTGGTGGTGGTGGTCAGAGGGCTGGTGGTGGTGGTCAGAGGGCTGGTGGTGGTCAGAGGGCTGGTGGTGGTCAGAGGGCTGGTGGTGGTCAGAGGACTGGTGGTGGTCAGAGGGCTGGTGGTGGTCAGAGGGCTGGTGGTGGTCAGAGGACTGGTGGTGGTCAGAGGACTGGTGGTGGTGGTCAGAGGGCTGGTGGTGGTCAGAGGACTGGTGGTGGTCAGAGGGCTGGTGGTGGTCAGAGGGCTGGTGGTGGTGGCAGAGGACTGGTGGTGGTCAGAGGACTGGTGGTGGTGCAGAGGACTGGTGGTGGTGGTCAGAGGGCTGGTGGTGGTCAGAGGACTGGTGGTGGTGGCAGAGGGCTGGTGGTGGTGGTCAGAGGGCTGGTGGTGGTCAGAGGGCTGGTGGTGGTCAGAGGACTGGTGGTGGTGGTCAGAGGGCTGGTGGTGGTGGTCAGAGGCCTGGTGGTGGTGGTCAGGGGGCTGGTGGTGGTCCGAGGAGTGGTGGTGGTCGGAGGACTGGTGGTGGTCAGAGGACTGGTGGTGGTGAGAGGACGGGGGGTGGTGGTGAGAGGGGGGGTGGTGGTGGTGAGAGGGCTGGTGGTGGTGGGAGGAGTGGTGGTGGTGGGCAGAGGGGTGGTGGTGGGCAGAGGGGGGTGGTGGTGGTCAGAGGGCTGGTGGTGGTCAGAGGACTGGTGGTGGTCAGAGGGCTGGTGGTGGTCAGAGGGCTGGTGGTGGTCAGAGGGCTGGTGGTGGTGGTCAGAGGGCTGGTGGTGGTCAGAGGACTGGTGGTGGTGGTCAGAGGGCTGGTGGTGGTCAGAGGGCTGGTGGTGGTCAGAGGGCTGGTGGTGGTGGTCAGAGGACGGGTGGTGGTGGTCAGAGGACTGGTGGTGGTGGTCAGAGGACTGGTGGTGGTGGTCAGAGGGCTGGTGGTGGTGAGAGGACGGTGGTGGTGGTCAGAGGACTGGTGGTGGTCAGAGGACTGGTGGTGGTGGTCAGAGGGCTGGTGGTGGTCAGAGGACTGGTGGTGGTCAGAGGACTGGTGGTGGTGGTCAGAGGACTGGTGGTGGTCAGAGGACTGGTGGTGGTCAGAGGGCTGGTGGTGGTCAGAGGCCAAAACTTATGGTATCAATGAGGGCAAAGCAGGGGGCGTGTTCAGAGGCAAGCTCCAATGGCAGGCCATGTCCCATGAGGCCAGAGGTAGCAACAAGAAGGCAGGTCAAGGGTCAAACCTGAGAAGAATGAACGACGTCAACATGGTGATTGTTCTGAGGAGCTGCTGACATCAGGCAGGTGGCAGCGATTCGTTATTTGCAGAAGCTCAGCTGCGTCTGATTGGTGAGCGAACTGGAGACGAGTCAAAACAAAAGGTGGCTAAGTCAGGTCAGACAGATAAAGAACTCACTCCAGCCTGCTGCAGCGTCAGACCAATCTGAAGAGGATGCAAAAATATCAGAACAGGACTATAAGGTTCAGAACATCCAGAGATAGCAGATTAACCACGGATGGTGAGAAATATACAGTCAGTGCAGAGCATCCAGTGCAACAGATGCAACATTTATTACAAAGACATTTATAAAAGATTCAGTTTGAACCAAAGTGCATCTGAGTAACTCTCCTCATGTCTGCACCCAAAAATACATCAATTTGTAATAAAAAAGCAATTTAAATGTCCTCAAGACAACATGAGCCCTGAAACATGAAGCCAAGGCTAATCTAATATTTAAGTTCCACAAAACAAAAGAAGTCTTTTCCTTGATTTCTCAAAGCCTCTCCTCCAGTGTTTTACTAAAACGCTGTCATGAGTTCCAGTCAAACAGCCTCTAAAGCGTTTGGGCAGACGTTAGAGATAATTCTTTGCTTAACGTCTTCAGGAGCTTAAAATAAGAGTGGAGGATTTGGTGAAGATTAATGTAAAAGAATGGGTCGTCTCCTTTGTTTTGCTGGAAGCCGCCCGCCCCTCGCAGCCCGACTCATCCAGTAAAACGCTCCTGCAGCCTCAGCGGCCAGCAGCAGCCCCGTGCCTGCATTGCAGAGGCTGTCCGGACCCCGATTGATTTGTAGCCATTGAGAGAACACTGATTCGTTACCGAGAGCGCGGACGTCAGCAACCGCTCTCTGATTTCTAAGTGAGACGTCGAAGAGAAAGACAGAGACAACAGGAAAGGGGGACGATGTAAGGTGAGGAGTTCTCAAACTAGAATACTTTCTCTTGATTCTCCGTCCAGAATGAAAATGCAGATTGTGCATCACGTCCGTTATCGCAGCACCATTCCTCCTGGCATTTGAGAAATGACTCTGCAAAAAAACAGCACCTCCTGTGAATTTTAACTAGCTGGGAATAATACACAACATCACGCATTGTGGGCTTGAATTATTTTTCTATCAAAGCTCAGGTTTCTGTGTCTCATCGTCAACAGAACAAGGACAAAGCTAACTGATTCTGAGGGCTTATGTTTGGCTGCTGCAGCGCTACCAAATGCAATCAGCGGTAAAAGCTTTATTTTCAAGGTAATGAACCCTCCTCGGGGTATGTGTGATTTATGTTCCCTATTCAAAGCACTCTGAATCACCCAGAACCGCCTCTGATTCAGTTCTGACCTGAGAGCACCTCTCAGCCGAGCCTCCATACCAACACACCGTTTCAGACCAGAGTTCCTCCATCGCCAATGCAGCGTTTATTTTAAAGACTAAATGAAGATTTTTAGTACAGGGAAATGGTTTTATCCACATGCTGCATCACTCCGTAAACTTCATAGGTTTTATGTCTGTTTTCCATTTCAGCTGAGGGAGAAATCCATAATCGAATCTATCTTCTGCATTCCTGGGATTCAGCTTTAGTTGCTGCAAAGAATTACAAAGAAATCCTGTTGGTTTCCATCAGCTGAGGATGAAAAAGTGTTCTTAAAATCTTATTGTTGACTTATTGATCAGTTTAGGAAAGAAAATAAACATTTGTTGTTCTGATTTTGGCTTCAGAACGTCTGGTTTTAAAACCGAATGTTTCCCCACAGCTGAGCAGAACGGACAGGTCACTGCTGACAGACAGGACGGATTTAACACCAATATTCTTTAATGATCAGTACTGAATTATTATTACTACAAACAAAAGGAATGAAAATAGTTCTCAGATCAAACAAGTCAATCAGCTGTTTGTATAGTTTGTGTGTATTGTTCCTGTTCATTTGTGTATAAAAATGACAACATAAATCACCATAGTGTGACTTACAGTTTAAATATTTAATACAAAATATAAACAGAAGAATAACTGGAGTATCTTAGGGGGCGTTACTGCTCAGAAAAGACATCATTTGAACTTTTTATTATTTCACACACGGCTGTGGACATACGCACAAAACGAGACCAAGAAACACAAAAAGGAGCAGGAAGGTCGTCTAACACCCGCCCCTTCCTGACTCATCACAAAAACAACAACAAACGAAAAAATCCTGCACTATACTTAATCTGTGTAACATTTTTACACTTAAAAATTGAGTTAATTTAAACGCCCTCAAATTGGTTAAACTGAAACAATAATTTAAATAATATTTTTCAGTTACATCAGAATGATTCATATTGTCACAAATATCACATGAATTGAGTAAATGTAACTAAAAATCCTGTGTGGACCAGCTAAAAGCATGAGTACACTGTAAAACCTGATGAGGTGATTGAACTAAAACATTTTGGGTAAAACTGATTATGTCAAATATTTTAAGTAAACAAACTCAAAAATAAAAGTTCTGAAACTCAAAATATTAAGTTGAAAGAACACTTTATTTAATCGCCTTGGATAAACATTTTAAGTAACTGAAACTCAAAGTTGAATAAACTCATTTTATGTTTTAGCTTTGAATTAGTATTCCAAGCTAGCACTGACACCTAACGCTGCTTCTTAACTGCAGGCCAAGCAGGAAGTCCTTTTAAACTTTAGGGGAGCCAATCAGCAGCTCCCATCAGGCTGATTAGGTGAGGAGGTCCAGCTGCATGAGGGCTTGGATCAGGAACAAGATGACATCATGGTGTGGAGCTGCAAGCAGATTGGAGGAAATCCACCCTTCAGACTGGAGAGCATGCAGGGGGCGGGGCCTCACATGCAGACTGGACAGAAAACAAAGCTGAAAGCAAAAAGGCTTCTCAAAACAGAGGGGCGTAACATCAGGAAAGAAGAAACGTAGAAAATCCCTCCTAATGCTGCTACGGCAGGAACGCAGCCAGCAGGTGGAGAGCGTCACCTGTTGCTGTTCAAAAGTCAGTAAGGAGCCACAGAACGTCCTCCTCAATCCAGGCAGCAGGAATGACTGACTGGACCCCAAATCAGATGATTTGGTTTAGATCTTGATGTTTCGTGAGTTTAGTCCAAAGTAACCAGTAACCATTCACACTCGAAGCGACGAATCCAGCATGTCAGTTTGAATCCGTCAGGGATTACTCAGAAAAATGATGTCTGAAACTAATCAATCAATCAATCAATCAATCAATCAATCAATCAATCAATCAATCAATCAATCAATCAATCAATCAATCAATCAATCAATCAATCAATCAATCAAGTACCGAAAACATGAAAGAAGCAACTTGTTCAAACTACTTAGAAAAATAAAGTAGTTTGAACTTTACATGTTTTTAAGTAGTACCAACTCGTTTGCTTTATCTAGCCGTTACTGTTCAGTCTAACAGCGAGTTTGATTCTAATAAAATGGAGTAAATCTCTCTAATCTTCTTAAAATCACTTAGTTCTTGTAATGTATTCTAAAGTTAAATAGTCTGAAAGTACAGACATTATTATTCAAATTTAAATCATTTTATCTGTCAGTCAAATGTTTATTTTAAAGTTTTTAACTTAATATAAATATGTATGCTTCACACAAATACCCCTCATTGATTTCCACTTATGAATACTGAAGTAGTCGATACTCCTCCCAGAGAACGTCATCGTTTTATTAAGCATGTATACTTAACTAGTCGTGTCATACTTACTGGGTGCTTGAATGATTTTTTTCAGTGCACCCTAACAAGCAAGCATCAATAGAAAGTACCAACATTATATATTCACCTGGTTACAGTCTCCATGGTCTCCATTATTCAGCCAGTTCAGACATTAGATCTGTTTTTATTCAGCGTCTCAAACTGAAACAACTTCAGCTCATTCTGTGATGAACGCCGTCTTTAACTGAAATGTAGTCCCAGGAAACCTTCTAGTCCTCAGAACCACAAACAAACGGACTTTTAACCTGTAACGTTCAGTTTCATAACTCAGGATTGAATCAATATTAGTGATCTCATTAGTGTAAACTCTTACAGCGTTTTTCTGTGGGACAAACAAAGGCTTTACGTTAGTCTCATTTGTCCCACAGCTCCACACAGAAAGAACAAGAGAAAACGCCCTACAGTCCGACACATGTTCAGGTTAATGTTTCTAAATCAACATTTTCAGCCAGTCTTTGCAGTTCGGGGTTTAGATGTGTTCATGAGTCAGAGCTGAATGATTCTTTTAGTGAAACAGGCCAGCTCTCAGTCGGTGTTTGGTTTAGTTGTGAGGTCATGGAGTAAAAACACAACTCGGGTTATTTTTCTCTTTTTAAAGAACATCAACAGGAAGAGATCTGGACATGTTTTAGTTCCTGTTGTTGTTGAAGTCTCAGGACCTGAACTGTGAATCTGTTTTCGGACACCCTGTGAATAAACCGTCAGATGTTTCTCCCATAGTGACAGGGTTTTTATTACTATCAGGTGTAATTACACTCATCAGGCCCTCAGAGGAGGATTACCTTTAGTCACACGTCAGATGTTTCATTTACGTCTGAGAAAAGTCCGTTTACAGCTCAGAGGTTGTCGTGTATTTGCAACACATTTCCATCTCTAAGCAGAAATCCTTCAATACAAGCAGTCTGAGCCTGAACCTGAAGCACACGGTGAAAACGGATGCAGCAGCAGCTCAAACACAAGAAGAGAGGATTTAATTCACATCAACAGCAGCATCTGACTGCTATTATCTGGATTTTTATGCGGGATAAACATGTTTCTGTCTCAGTCAGGGACGATAATGAGTCCAGGTGGTGAACAGGCAGGAAGCTTCTGGTGCTCTGATCAGTGTGGAGAGATTTTACACAGAAAGAGAGAAAACTAAGAATTCATCCAACATGGGACTTGTCATCAGAAATCACCAACGGACACATTTTTATGATCAAAGCCTCAGTAATTTATTTAAATTAGGAAACATTTGAAAATCCATTCAAGCATTAACTTTATAACAACCTCCTCCTGTTGAGTTTTGAAAAGCCAGAAGAAAATGGTTGTGGTTGGATGAAGAGGGAGCACCGGGTCCAGAGGGTCTTCAGGTCCGAGGTCTCTGCAGCTAAAACTCTGGTCACAAACTTATTAGTTTAATAAAACAGGAGAGGCGCCACCTAGTGGTGACTCTGAATCTAAACCAGGTTTATACGTCTCCAACAGCACACGTATTGACGGAGACGTTTTTGATCTTTACTTCTCCGTCAGTGTTGTGAAGCAGTTCTCCACCAGGACAGCAGAGGGCGCATAACCTTTCTGCAGTAACGCCTCCAGTCGACCAAAGTTTGTGTACTTCAGCTCAGTAATGGCCGACAGAGAGCGGATTCTGATTGAGTTTGAACAGATTGATCTGGAGGAACAGACAATGTTGTTAAAAGAATTGAACAAATCAACCTGTACGGATGCTCAGTTATTTTATGGTTACTAAGACGAATGTTTTGTTGATTTTTTTTTAACTTATTATTGTATTCCTATAAATCTTTGTTTTCTTGTCTTCTGCACCTAACACCAAAACAAATTCCTCGTCAATGTAACAGTTGACCTGGCAATAAATCTGATTCTGATTAAACAGGAGTGAGGAGACAGCGGCGCCTGTTGAATGTCCGTCCGTCTGTCCGTCCGTCCAGTGAGGACGAGGCAGACGACCAGCGAATACGTAGCTCTTGTTTAACCCTTTAGGGACACTGATGGATGATAGAAATGTTCGTACTTCGTCTGCCAGACGTTTCTCGAGCTGATCCATATCGGCTTCCCCGAGATTCTACTATTACTACTCTGTTGATACTGGCGTCGAGCCGGAAATGATCACGGGGTGTTGAGCCGACCAATCAGAGACATGCGCTCTCCGTCTCATTCGACGGATGTTTAGAAAAGTGAGCTCGACTCCGTCCGTCCTTGCGAGGCTGTCGGAGAGCTCTTGCGTCGACGGATAGTGGCGTTGTCTCCGTAACGACGCAGACGGAGAAGTATAAACTAGCCTTTACTCAACACGACTGATGTCAGTGAAGAGGAGGATTCTGGGTGAACAAGTCAAGCTGACGGCGTATCATTCTGAGGAACAACCATCAGGAGAAAAGCCTCTTTGTGTTGTTTCTATAGAAATGAGCTCTGATCCCTCAGAGGGCTGATGAAGGACTTCATAGAAAAGCGTCAGAAAGAGATTTGTTTTTTCTAAATTTCTTTATAAGTTCAATTATTGAAGATAGACTTTTTTTCTGAGAGCGAATATTTCAACACACAATTTGATAAAACATCTAAAAACCCAGAACAAGGCCGAGTTAACGGAAACAACTAGAAGTGACCTGAGGAGCAGTGAGTTAGCTCTCCTCTCATTGGTTAGACCCGTCTGTACGTTGATGATTCTCTGGTTTGAAGGACAGTTTTAATTTGTTTTTGAGTCTTTTATCTGATCTTGATCTTTGAATCTGTCTTTGATGGTTCTATTTGTTCTAATGGTCTCTTATTTTATCCTGATGTTTTTGGTTCTTTGTCTTTAATCATGTTGTAATTTTGATGTTTTGTGAAGCACGTTGTGATTTATTTCTATGAAATACTAACTGGTTCTCGGTGGACTTTTCTTGTATTTGTCTTAAACATCAGTGACATCACTCCTCTCCTATACACCACATTTACACTCATCTGTAATTTTCTATAAAACAATTTGAATTAACCAAGACTTGAACTGCTCCTAATTTAAACCTTGTGTTTGAAACAGCCTCTAAATCTCTGCATGCATACAGTATATATATACACACACAGTATTATGTGTTAGTACACTCTGCAGTACGTTGACTTTTCCTCTTGTTGAAGGAAGCTGAACAGCACTTTTCTGCGTGACGTTGGTATCTGAGTAAAAAGGCTAAAACAGGCTGAGGTTGAAGTTATACTTGAAGACAGGGCTGAGATAAGAGTGGAGGGCACGGCTTATCCAATCAGCATCTTGCAGCGGTGCCAGTCAACTTCCCAAATAAACACCAGCTAAGTCTCCCAGTCTGCGTTGTGTTCTCTCCTCCGGCACTGGATGACTCAAATCTGCTGAAAAAGTGTGAAAACTGTTATTTCAGGCCGCAGGCTGCTCCAGGTTTGACACTAACTCGAAGACATTGCAGAGCGGCGCTCACACTTCAGCTGCAGCTCTGTCAGCGGGAAACGGGGAAGAAAAATGAAAAAGCAGCCGCAGTCACTCGCCAATTACTGGATTCTGACTCACAGCTCGGCCATTAATCAAAACTCTGAGCTCTGTCAGAGTCCACGGCAACAAGCCTCGCTACAGACAGATGGATTCTGAGTTCAGACACACAAAATGGTAGATATCTCCTAGAGAGACAAGCTGCTGATGAGCAGCAATGACAGCTGTGGGAAACTGTTCTCCTCCTAATTAACGCCAGAGATCCTCCTGCAGCTGCTGGCTTAGAGTTTCCATCTAGAGCAGGTCAGATCTTCCATTTAACACACTTCCTTCCTTACAGATTTCTTGTTTCCTAATGATCTTTGTCTTTAGCTGCAGCTTTGAGCCTGTGTTAGTTGTGAAACGACACAGAAGGTGGAGTTTAGAGGGTTAAATGTGCTCAGCCTTTTATCTGTCCAGCTGGACTGGAGCGTCCTCCCAGCAGGCTCCTAAACACACATTAAACTGACGTTTGATGGTTCTGACTGCTGAGACTGAAATGTGTCCGTCTTTAAAATGCTGATATTTTGATGTGAAACTCTCGTTTTACTGAAGCACTGGTTTGTTAATCACCAGGATGTTCCTCAAAGTGAAAAACACCAACCCATTACTGCTGATCTGACCATTAAAAGTTGAATCTTTATCCCCAGAGAGGAGGCGTTTGGTGTAGCTCCGGTCTTGTGTCAGAGCAGAAGCTCCGGGGCAGTGCCTTCCTGTCACAAACACCGCCTCTCAGGCCTCAGAGTTTAAAATCAAACAATGACAAGACAGCAACAAGCTCTGGTTAGTGTGCAAAAACAAACGGTCACATTAAAAGATTCCTGAAGAAAACCCTTAAACACGATGAAGAAGCACGCTGCTCGGTGCATGAGGGAGTCTAATACACAGGAGTACTTTACAGACTCAAGTTTAATTCTGATGTTTTGGGAAATAAACCTAAATGCTGACAAGTGACTGAAGGAAAATGAGGAAACAAACACAAACTTTAATAAAGGATCCTAAAAACTATCCGCTGAGTCACTGGTTTGTTTGCGTTTCCCTGTTTAAAAGAGCTCAAGCTAAAAGCTGAACAGCTGCTTAAACATGTCTTTGTTTTCGTTGTCAGTCATACACTTCTGTTGTTGGTTGAGTGCTTTGGTCCTTCTAGTTCTTCGTTACTTTTCCTGTCTGCCAACGCGCCCTATGGTAGTTTCATGAGTGGTCTGAAATTAGCTTGGTTATTTATTGTTTGAATTGTAACATTAATGATCTGACTGTGTATTTATACAGTTGTGGTGTCAGTAGAAACTTCATTGTGAATATGGATCTGGTTTAGGTTCAGATTGGACTCTCCTGGAACAGGGCCTGTTGGGTCAGATGGTCTGAAACGCTTACAGCTTCTGTTGTGACCACATTGTTTTTACTGTTATCTGATTATATTTATACTATTATACATAGGAATATATTCTATCTGTCCTATCGCTCAGTGTGCAGCACAGAGTGGGAGTTCACAGGTTTTAAACTAAACAGCATCAGGATGTTTGACAGGTGGTTTAACTTCAAACTTATTGACAGAAATTACTTTGTTAAAGTGATTCCATCACTTTATATTAAACAGGTGTAATCTTTGATGCCTCTAGATCAGCGTTGCACCATTAGAACTCAAAATACGCTGTAATTATTTCCTATGAGCAACTCAGAGATCAGAAGAAAGCGCCGCCTTCCGGTTCTGCTGGGTTTCTCCTGATTTGGCAGCCTGACACTTCTGCTGCAGTAGGGGGCAGTGTCCAGTAGGGGGCAGTGTCCAGTAGGGGGCAGGGCCCAATAGGGGGCAGTGTCCAGTAGGGGGCAGTGTCCAGTAGGGGGCAGTGCCCAGTAGGGGGCAGTGTCCAGGAGGGGGCAGTGCCCAGTAGGGGGCAGTGCCCAGTAGGGGGCAGTGTCCAGTAGGGGGCAGTGTCCAGTAGGGGGCAGTGTCCAGTAGGGGACAGGGCCCAGTAGGGGGCAGGGTCCAGTAGGGGGCAGTGTCCAGTAGGGGGCAGTGTCCAGTAGGGGACAGGGCCCAGTAGGGGGCAGTGTCCAGTAGGGGACAGTGTCCAGTAGGGGGCAGTGTCCAGTAGGGGGCAGTGTCCAGTAGGGGGCAGTGCCCAGTAGGGGACAGGGCCCAGTAGGGGGCAGGGTCCAGTAGGGGGCAGTGTCCAGTAGGGGGCAGTGTCCAGTAGGGGACAGGGCCCAGTAGGGGGCAGTGTCCAGTAGGGGGCAGTGTCCAGTAGGGGGCAGTGTCCAGTAGGGGGCAGTGCCCAGTAGGGGACAGTGTCCAGTAGGGGGCAGTGTCCAGTAGGGGACAGGGCCCAGTAGGGGGCAGTGCCCAGTAGGGGGCAGTGTCCAGTAGGGGGCAGTGTCCAGTAGGGGGCAGTGTCCAGTAGGGGGCAGTGCCCAGTAGGGGACAGTGTCCAGTAGGGGGCAGTGTCCAGTAGGGGACAGGGCCCAGTAGGGGGCAGTGCCCAGTAGGGGGCAGTGTCCAGTAGGGGGCAGTGTCCAGTAGGGGGCAGTGTCCAGTAGGGGGCAGTGCCCAGTAGGGGACAGTGTCCAGTAGGGGGCAGTGTCCAGTAGGGGACAGGGCCCAGTAGGGGGCAGTGCCCAGTAGGGGGCAGTGTCCAGTAGGGGGCAGTGTCCAGTAGGGGGCAGTGTCCAGTAGGGGGCAGTGCCCAGTAGGGGACAGTGTCCAGTAGGGGGCAGTGTCCAGTAGGGGACAGGGCCCAGTAGGGGGCAGTGCCCAGTAGGGGGCAGTGTCCAGTAGGGGGCAGTGTCCAGTAGGGGGCAGTGTCCAGTAGGGGGCAGTGCCCAGTAGGGGACAGTGTCCAGTAGGGGGCAGTGTCCAGTAGGGGACAGGGCCCAGTAGGGGGCAGTGCCCAGTAGGGGGCAGTGTCCAGTAGGGGGCAGTGTCCAGTAGGGGGCAGTGTCCAGTAGGGGGCAGTGCCCAGTAGGGGACAGTGTCCAGTAGGGGGCAGTGTCCAGTAGGGGACAGGGCCCAGTAGGGGGCAGTGCCCAGTAGGGGGCAGTGTCCAGTAGGGGGCAGTGTCCAGTAGGGGGCAGTGTCCAGTAGGGGGCAGTGTCCAGTAGGGGACAGTGTCCAGTAGGGGGCAGTGTCCAGTAGGGGACAGGGCCCAGTAGGGGGCAGTGCCCAGTAGGGGGCAGTGTCCAGTAGGGGGCAGTGTCCAGTAGGGGGCAGTGTCCAGTAGGGGGCAGTGCCCAGTAGGGGACAGTGTCCAGTAGGGGGCAGTGTCCAGTAGGGGACAGGGCCCAGTAGGGGGCAGTGCCCAGTAGGGGGCAGTGTCCAGTAGGGGGCAGTGTCCAGTAGGGGGCAGTGTCCAGTAGGGGGCAGGGCCCAGTAGGGTGGTTTCCCAGTGGTTTCACTCATACTTCACTGATAGGACTCAATTCATTCAGCTCAAGACTTTCACTTCCTCTTCGTCTCGTGTGTCTACTGGGGTTCCTCAAGGTTCTGTACTTGGCCCTCTTCTTTTTATTGTGTATCTGCTTCCCCTTGGGGTCATCTTCAGGAAATACAATCTCATGTTTCATTGTTACGCCGATGATACTCAGCTTTATGTTTCCACCTCTCCATCTGCTCTTCTTCCACCAGCTGCGCTCATTGACTGTTTGACTGAACTCAGGTCTCGGTTCTCTAAGAACTTCCTCCAGCTGAACACTAAGAAAACTGAGGTTCTCCTCATGGGGACAAAATCTGTCCTGGGGAAGACTGGCAGCTTCTCCTTAACCTGTGAGAATCCCTCCGTTTCCTGTTGGGCTCAGGTTCAGAGCCTTGGTGTTCTGTTGGACAGCACGCTGTCTTTTCAGGCTCGTATTAACTCAATCAGCCTTTTTCATCTCCGTAGTATAAACCGTCTCCGTCCCTCTCTCTGAACACGCTGCAGCTGTCTTAGTGAACAGTCTGGTCACATCACCACTGGACTACTGTAGTTCTCTTCTCTTCGGACTACCACAGAAGTCTCTTCATAAACTACAGCTAGGTCAGAACACTGCGGCTCGTTTGGAACACCTGTTTCTGATCACATGACTCCTGTCATTCCACAGCTTCACTGGCTGCCGATAACATTTAGGATAACTCATAAACTGCTTCTCCTCACATTCAAGGCTCTGCATGACCTCACTCCTTCTCACATCTCCCAACTCATCCAGGTCTCTGTCCCCTCTCGATGCCTCCGCTCCTCAGTGTCTCTAAGTCTGTCCAATCCTCCAGCTAGACGGAGCACCATGGGAACAGAGCCTCAGTAGATCAGCCCGTCACTCTGGAACTCTCTCCAGCTGACCTTAGAAACATCACAACTCTCCCACTCTTTAAAACCAGGCTGAAAACTCACCTGTTTAAAGTCACATACTCACTGTAACTGGGAGTCATGCAGGACTTTCCACTGGTTCCGTTCTAAGTTGATGGTTTGATTGTTTTACTGAGTGCTCTTATGCTATTGTTTTTAACTTGTTACATTTATTGTGTTTTAATGTGAATTCATATTGTACGGTGACCTTGGGTGTCAGAAAGGCGCCTAAAATAAAAAGTATTATTATTATTACTTTACTGAAAACACAGCTGGTCTCAGGTTGCAGTCCTGTGTTTGTAGATAAGATGGACTTCTCAGCGACATCATCCATTCCTCCTAACCTGAGACAGTCTAAGTCTTGTGTTCCCACCCTGGAGTGGACACAAGGCTCTGGGATGCTGTTGGTGGATTATACTGTGTGTTAATGATGAAGAGTCATTAATGTGGAGAGCTCCATCCAAAGTGCCGAAGTGGTTTTAGGACTCTCTCTCTTTATGACAGGTTCATTCTGCTTCCTCCTTCTCTCCGTTCAGAACATCGAACACACTTGGATGACTGCGTCCTGCTCAGTCCTTAATTAAAGGCACTGGATTAGGATTCCCTCACAAGCAGCTCCTGTGGAAACATCACTCAGTGTGTAAGTCTTCTCTGTAATCCATCAACCCTCAGTCACACAACAAGTGTTGGTGAATGCAAACTCACTCTGTACGGCAAAACCATTTGATGCCCTCCAAAATGCCACTTCCATCTTTTCTTAGAGTTCTGCAGGCTCTAAGTCCTCCATTGCCCTGAATGTGTTCAACACTTAACATGAATGCAATGAATGAAAGTTAAAGATAAATCAGAACAAACCTTGATGAAGGTAAAGAGTTTCAGGATCTTTTGTGATCTGAAAACGATCACATGATCAGAGGTTCAGCTCTGGCATCATTCTGTCTACGTCAGAGGAAACCGTTCCTCAGGAGATGGAGGAGTAGCTC
>SSNR01000319.1:670434-687955 GCA_006937965.1 Callopanchax toddi | reverse complement strand
CCAGTAGGGGGCAGTGTCCAGTAGGGGGCAGTGTCCAGTAGGGGGCAGGGCCCAGTAGGGTGGTTTCCCAGTGGTTTCACTCATACTTCACTGATAGGACTCAATTCATTCAGCTCAAGACTTTCACTTCCTCTTCGTCTCGTGTGTCTACTGGGGTTCCTCAAGGTTCTGTACTTGGCCCTCTTCTTTTTATTGTGTATCTGCTTCCCCTTGGGGTCATCTTCAGGAAATACAATCTCATGTTTCATTGTTACGCCGATGATACTCAGCTTTATGTTTCCACCTCTCCATCTGCTCTTCTTCCACCAGCTGCGCTCATTGACTGTTTGACTGAACTCAGGTCTCGGTTCTCTAAGAACTTCCTCCAGCTGAACACTAAGAAAACTGAGGTTCTCCTCATGGGGACAAAATCTGTCCTGGGGAAGACTGGCAGCTTCTCCTTAACCTGTGAGAATCCCTCCGTTTCCTGTTGGGCTCAGGTTCAGAGCCTTGGTGTTCTGTTGGACAGCACGCTGTCTTTTCAGGCTCGTATTAACTCAATCAGCCTTTTTCATCTCCGTAGTATAAACCGTCTCCGTCCCTCTCTCTGAACACGCTGCAGCTGTCTTAGTGAACAGTCTGGTCACATCACCACTGGACTACTGTAGTTCTCTTCTCTTCGGACTACCACAGAAGTCTCTTCATAAACTACAGCTAGGTCAGAACACTGCGGCTCGTTTGGAACACCTGTTTCTGATCACATGACTCCTGTCATTCCACAGCTTCACTGGCTGCCGATAACATTTAGGATAACTCATAAACTGCTTCTCCTCACATTCAAGGCTCTGCATGACCTCACTCCTTCTCACATCTCCCAACTCATCCAGGTCTCTGTCCCCTCTCGATGCCTCCGCTCCTCAGTGTCTCTAAGTCTGTCCAATCCTCCAGCTAGACGGAGCACCATGGGAACAGAGCCTCAGTAGATCAGCCCGTCACTCTGGAACTCTCTCCAGCTGACCTTAGAAACATCACAACTCTCCCACTCTTTAAAACCAGGCTGAAAACTCACCTGTTTAAAGTCACATACTCACTGTAACTGGGAGTCATGCAGGACTTTCCACTGGTTCCGTTCTAAGTTGATGGTTTGATTGTTTTACTGAGTGCTCTTATGCTATTGTTTTTAACTTGTTACATTTATTGTGTTTTAATGTGAATTCATATTGTACGGTGACCTTGGGTGTCAGAAAGGCGCCTAAAATAAAAAGTATTATTATTATTACTTTACTGAAAACACAGCTGGTCTCAGGTTGCAGTCCTGTGTTTGTAGATAAGATGGACTTCTCAGCGACATCATCCATTCCTCCTAACCTGAGACAGTCTAAGTCTTGTGTTCCCACCCTGGAGTGGACACAAGGCTCTGGGATGCTGTTGGTGGATTATACTGTGTGTTAATGATGAAGAGTCATTAATGTGGAGAGCTCCATCCAAAGTGCCGAAGTGGTTTTAGGACTCTCTCTCTTTATGACAGGTTCATTCTGCTTCCTCCTTCTCTCCGTTCAGAACATCGAACACACTTGGATGACTGCGTCCTGCTCAGTCCTTAATTAAAGGCACTGGATTAGGATTCCCTCACAAGCAGCTCCTGTGGAAACATCACTCAGTGTGTAAGTCTTCTCTGTAATCCATCAACCCTCAGTCACACAACAAGTGTTGGTGAATGCAAACTCACTCTGTACGGCAAAACCATTTGATGCCCTCCAAAATGCCACTTCCATCTTTTCTTAGAGTTCTGCAGGCTCTAAGTCCTCCATTGCCCTGAATGTGTTCAACACTTAACATGAATGCAATGAATGAAAGTTAAAGATAAATCAGAACAAACCTTGATGAAGGTAAAGAGTTTCAGGATCTTTTGTGATCTGAAAACGATCACATGATCAGAGGTTCAGCTCTGGCATCATTCTGTCTACGTCAGAGGAAACCGTTCCTCAGGAGATGGAGGAGTAGCTCAGACCCACATGGGTCCAGGCCTTTCCATCATGTTGATCACATTTTTATAATACATTAGAGTTTTTCCAAGCACATTTTCTGAGAACGCGGTTTAAAACCCGAATCTGAATAAATCCTGAGTCTTTATTCTTTGAGTCAAATCTGTGTAACACACCTGAAAAGGGTTTCGATAAGAATCATTTCTGATTATCGGTTATGATTGTAAATATTGAGGGATTCATGTTGAAAACCCGTCACTTTATTTGAAGTGAAGCCAGAAGTCGTGTGCTGACTTGATGTGAGGTATTGCTGATGAACAAACTGAGCTCTCTCTAAGGGTTGAGTGGTTAAAGGTAGGTGAACCTGGGGTTGTGGCGCTGCAGCTCGTGTGTGTCAACAAGCTTCTGCAACCGTACAACAGTTCATTTGCAGCACCCTGTACCAGGAAGTGACGGCGGGCGGTGTGATTCGTACCAGGGGCACAGGGATCTGGTATGCACGTGATATCTGACGTACCAGTGATGTGCAGACCCGACTATAAACACAGGTCTGGGACTTTTCTTTGATGTAAAGCTCCAGCTTCGTGTCCAGCTGTGTGATTCTGTTGATGGCGAGCTTTGAGCTACACCTTCAAAGGTAACAGCGCATTAGCTAACCACACCACTGTACGGGTGTTCCAGTGCGTCTCTGTCCTGTGTTGCACTACTTCCTTGCATTTTGTAAACAGAAAAGACATGAAATCAAGAGCCAGTCTGCAGCTAAACGTCTGACGTTTCCAGAGACGGGACTTCTCTAAAACATCTGTGTCAGAAAGTTCATCTTGACTTCATTTGAAACTCTGGAAGCAAAACTATAAACCAGAATTGGACTTTTTAAAACTCATTTCTTTAAACTGCAGTGAATAAAACAGTTGCATTGTTTAAACAGTGTCTCTCATGGCCACCTGCTGCAAACATCACAGTAACACATTTCAACAACAGCATTTCTAGAAAATAGGAGTTTTGCAGTTGCACTGAAAAAAGAGAATAGTTGAACCAACTTAATTGAATTGCTTCAGTTGGTAACAAGTAATTCAATTAAGTTTATCCAACTTAAATGATTAAGTTTGTTTAACTTGATGAATTTAAGTCAAACTCACTCAAATCATTTAGTTTCTACAAATTCTAAATTCAAATCCTTCTGAAATAAATTGATGTAAATTCAACTCAAATCCAAATGAAAAACTGAATGATCAAAAAGCACATTATCAGTGACTTTGACCTTAAAGAGCCTGGGGCGCCAGAGAAAACTCACACAGCATGAAGAACATGCAAGCTGGCCACAGAGCTGGGAAGTGAACCCACAACCTCCTGACTGTAACAGTGCTAACAACATGCACCACCAGCAGCTCACTGTTTCATATGATTCTAAAAATATTATGTAATGAACACTTTTTATACTTCAACATGTTTTCCTGCTCCTTGAATGGAGTTCAGTATTTATGAATACTTAGTTTTTGTCGCTAACCTGCTAGCAGGGCTTAGCTAGTCATAAATATTAACTCCATTCAGAGAGGAGGAAAATGTTTTACAGTGTAAAAAAGTCTTTATTGCATTATTACTTGCATCTGTGCAAAATAGTTAAATGTGTGATGTTCTCACAATAAATGTTAAAATGTTCCATCTCTGAAATGGATTTGTTTTTTCTTTTTAGCCAACTTGAAATTCTAATTACAATGAAAGTAAAAACTAAAATAACACGCTAAAACACACATTTAAGATGATTTACATTTAAATAGTTTTAAGTTCAAAGTCATTGATAATGTGCTTTTTGATCATTCAGTTTTTTATTTTGAAAACCTAAAAATTTGAGTTGAATTTACATAAATTTCAGTCAGAAGGATTATAATTTTTGATTTTAAGGAACTAAATGATTTGAGTCAGTTTTGACTTAAATTTGTCAGGTTGAACCAACTTAATAATCTAAGTTGGATAAACCTGATTGAATTACTTGTTACCAACTGAAGCAATTCAGTTAAGTTGGTTCAACTATTCTTTTTCTTTTAGCGTGAAACCGGTTAGTAGCTGGGAATGGACCGCGCCCCCTGGTGACCTAAACTAGAATCAACAGGTAGAGAAAACGAGTGAGAGGAAGAGAAAAGCACCAATAATCCATTCAGTGATGTCATCCTGACCACAGCATTAGATTTTAACGCTCTCCATACGTAGGATCCTTTTTGAGCGCACGCAGCTTGTGGGCAAACATCTTATCTGATGTCTCGTCATCAAACAAGCGGTTTAATTATTCTGGTCGATGGCGTGAGACGATTTCAGGCTGAACGGCAGGTGCTGCTGACTCGTTCGGCCAACATCTGGAGGGCAGCAGCTATTATCTGCTGGTCGGGCAGAGCTGCATTGATTGGATGAGCCTTTATTGGTCCCCGAGGGCAAAGCAGGTTTGATAAAGCAGCAGCTACATCTACTCAATAAAAAGATAAGAAGCAAAAGGAGCTGGAATATAAACAGAAACCTTCAGCTGACTCCAGGTCGCTCGGAGCCTGAGCTTGTTGCAGTAACAGAGCAGCTGAAATGGAATCAATTAAACTTTAGACCCCTGCTTGAGACTCTGTATGAAGACGTTTTATGGGTTCTAAAATTACCCAGAGTTCCCTCAAATATGATTTTGTTGTGTGGCTAACTGAGTGAAATGGGCTGATGTCTACGGAGGAAATCGAATCCTTGTCTTCCCCTGGTGACACTCACAGCGCCCAGAAAGGCCTAAAGGCTGGTAATAAACCCGGAGCTACATCAATTGGAATTTTCTGTGCAACTGAAAACAAATCAAGCCACAGGCCCACAGAAAGATAGTTCCAGGAAATAAGATGTTCACGGTGAATTATCACGCTCCTCTGGTAATGCCACGGAGAGCTTTACGTCCACGCTTTATTCTTTTGTCGTTAGCTGCCGAGACGCTGGTTCAGCACACATTTGTCAAACACAAACACGAGGAGTTCTGGGAAAACAAGGTCCTTCAGCGTGTGGAGCATCAAAAGATTCCCTTACCTGGAGGGGGACAAGGCCAATAAAAGAAGACGGATTCTGTTACATCACTCTGAGGGACGGATTCATTAGAGCAGCGGCGGTGATCCTGTAGCTCACTTCCTGCTTCCTGTTGAGCCACGCTCCTTTACACATTCACCAAAAGGTACGGGAGGTCATAAACTTACCTTAAACCTTAAACTACAGCTAGAGCAGCGAGTGAGAGGAAAAACAATGAATCCATTCAGTGATGCAGTCCTGAAGACGGCATTCGATTTTCAATAAATCCATATTTCAATCACTTTTGTTTGTTATTCTTTGAATCGGCATCATTCCAAATCATACAGATCAAATCTTGATGATTAACTTCTACATTCACACATTTATTGTCCTGATGCAACTTCATTTTCTGGTTAAAAAAAACAAACACAATAAGTGATGTAATTAGAAAAAATGTCATGAAAACAGAGTTATTTATAGTGTACGGTAATTATTGTAGCAGCATCGAATATGATGTGAAAGATTAGCAGCAACATTTATTTATTTATTGTCTTTTTTTTGGGGGGGGGGGCACATCACATTTCAGAACACCTGAAAATAATGTAAACATTTAATGTTTAAGAGACAAACCTGACACGTTCACTGGTTGGTTCACTTCTTTCTTTTCTTTTGAAGGCTTTGATTGGTGACCCCCCCCCCTAAAAAAACATAAAAAGACATAAATAACAAATAAATAAGTGATAAGTTATACTGTAAAGATAATGAATCGTAGGCAAACTGTTTCAGGTTCAACAGAGGACTTTATTATAAAATACTTTTCATTTACACACGCAGAATGTTTCTATGTTAAAACGCTTTAAAGGGATACTCCACCGCCAAGTGATGTTTTGTCTGCTGTCATATTCCTCAGAGTTAGATCAGTGGACAAAAACTCTCTGTAAGCAGTCCAGCTGTTATCCTGATCCGGCAGTACTCCTTTAGCTTTAGCTTAGCTCAAACACTGTAAGTGAATGGTACCAGATAGCATCGCCAGAAAAAACGTCCATAAAACTCACAAATGGTGATAATAATTCAGCCTAGTGACCTCAGTAAACATATCGACTGCAAGGGAAAATAAAAAGTAACACGAAGGAATTACAGGAACTATTTTTAACTCGGGACTACTTTTATGACAAGGAGCAGCTGTAACCCTCCACTGAACGGCGCAGCTCTGGTGAACGGCGCAAGGACATGACGCACGGTTTGCAAACAACGTGTGTGAATACGTGTTTACTGAAGTAGGTGTCTTTGGGGCCGTGCGTGAATTATTATCACCATTTAGTGAGTTTTATGGACGTTTTTTCTGGCGATGCTATCTGTTACCATTCACTTACAGTGTTTGAGCTAAGCTAAAGCTAAAGGAGTACTGCCGGATCAGGATAACAGCTGGGCTGCTTACAGAGAGTTTTTACCCACTGATCTAACTCTGAGGAATATGGGAATAGACAAAAACTAACTTGGTGGTGGAGTATCCCTTTAAGGTTGTGGGTTTGACTTCCAGCCCTGGTGACTTGTGTTTGTGTAAATAAAAAAACCCAAACCCTCTCTAAATGTGTTCACTGACCAGTACATTAACTCTAGAAAAACTAATGTGACAAACTTCACAACAGATCATTTACACTCTGCAGCCGGATGACCTAGCATACTGGGACATTTCTATTTCACAACATGAAGCTCATTAGAACACACACACACACACTCACACACACACACACACACACACACACACACACACACACACACACACACACACACACACACACACACACACACACACACACACACACACACACACTCACACACACACACACACTGAACATCAGCGTTAACTCCCACTGTGCAGCACCAGGGAGTGAATTAAGAGCCATAGTTCAGCAGAGCTCCTTCATGTCAAAAGGCTTCCCCACAGAGTCGGTGAGGAAAATCAATTTACCTCCACTTGATGAATCCTCAGAGGTCTCCACAGAGAGCTGGACAGACAGCATTTATCTCCCACTGGGGACCTCTATGAAAGCCCAATCAATTCTTCCTCCTGCATGAATTAGTAAACACTGTAATCTATACGGAGGACATTAACATACTCAGGACTTAGCTGTGACTTCAAACACGTTAGAGCACTGGAGTGGACGTGTGAGTGTGAAGGTGTGAAACTAGTACGTCATGTTAGGGTTCTAAAGGGACATTCCACCAGAAAGTAACATTTTATCTATTACCATGTTCCTCAGAGTCAGATCAGTGGGTCAGAACCAGTCCAGCTGTTATCCTGATCCAGCAGCACTCCTTTAGCATTAGCTTAGCGTAAAACACTGTAAGTGAATGGTAACTACTAGCATTGTGATAAAACAGTCCTTAGCACTCCCTCAGTAGTGATACTAGTTCTGCCTAGTGACCTCAGTAAACAGATCGACTGGAAGTGAAAATAAAAAGTAACACGAAGGAAGTACAGGAACTATTTTAGACTGGGGACTACTTTATGACAAAGAACAGCTGTAAGCCTCCGCTGAACGGAGCAAGGACATGACGCAGCGTCCTCTAAAAGACGTCTACGTCTGTAAACACAAATCCTGCCTACTAGACTAAACCTGGTAACGTTTTTGAAGATAATCTCTGAGCAGCTCCTGACTTTGTTACTTTCCATCGTCTGTGAGGTTTAAAACAACGTTTGGATACGTGTGTACAGAAGTAGGTCTCCTTGGAGTATTTTTTCCTAAAACTGAAGCGCTAACAGCTGTTTCTGTCCTTCTCTCACTTCCTGGATGTTCTGCTGAAAAATGCTCCAGCAGCTTTAATGGAGGATCCAAGCAGTGAGGAAGTGCGGCGCTGTGAGAGGTTTTTAGAGAACTTCGAGGGAACTCTTGTTTTAACCTCCACAATATGTATTTATAGAACGTTGTAAAGAGGAATGGAAAAAAAAGTTTTAAGCAACATTGTTTACCGAACTCCCTATTGCACCGTAGAATCTATTTGATCAATAAATGTAAGTGTAGATATTTAAGTGTTTGTTGAGCAGCAGCATGAAGGATGTGATGAGGAGACATATTTCACTGGATGTCCTACATTGATCAGGACTGAGAGGAGGCTCTTTGCCTCTCGGCCGCTCAGCAGACCCTCTGGGAGAGTGTGTCCAAAGCAGCCATGTCATGCATATTCATCACGTCAGAAGAATGAGCACAGAGCCTGGTAATGACCAGAGTCATTAATGACACCGTCAGTGTTACACAATCTCCTTCAGCATTAGTGGCGGCCCCAGGCAGCGTCAGCGTGTTGCTTCCATTCACAGCTTTTGTTATTCTCCACACACTTTGGGCGCTAGCCTTCGTTTAGCATTATGGACACGTCCCACCGCCGCTGAAAAGAGAGAGCATAAACATCAGCCCCTTTGATTGATGATCAGAATCCGGCAGCTGTTGCTATGTCGCCATATTCAGCATCACATAAGTGGGAGGGGTAAATATCCAGGGAACCAATGAGAGCTCTTGACCTGATGTTGTGGGAAAACTGCAAGACATATAAAATTGCAAATGTATTCATGAAAAAAAGTCCCAGGACATCACTTTGTGAGGACAATGCTGCCATAAAAACAAACAGTAAAAATCTAAAAGCAGGTTGAGAATGTAAAGAGGATGAGTTAGCAGAGCTGTGGAGGGGGTGGGGCAGTGAGGAGCAGCTCCATGGTAGAAGGGAGTAGATCAGTTAGAAGGCTAAACTTTATCAACCACCTGTCAAACTGCAGCTCCTTAAACAGACGTCAGTCAGAAGGTCAGAGTGTTCCTCTTCAGCCAGCTTGTTTTCATTTAATATAATCATCTTTGTCGTCTAAAACAGAGCTTCAGGTAACTCCTAACGCCACCTAGTGCTGAATGCAGGCAGCTGGACTGTGTGACTGGTTCTGAAAACATGGCAGACCAGTTTAACCCTTTGATGCCAAACATTGGTCAAAAGTGACCCGGATGAGATTTTATTGTTGATATCTTTGCAATAAATGATTTTTATTATTCAAGTTATTCCTCAATTAACTTGTTTTAGACCATCATACATGATTATTTTATTTTTCCTTTCTTCCTTTTTTGAACAAAACACGTTTTTGTATCAGTACCCCTCTAATGCACAACACGGGTCCAAAATGACCCATAGCCATTTTCTATGTTATTTCTTAAATAGCTCTGTGTTTCTGTGATATATCTTTGAAATCATTTCACTTTATCTGTTACTCTTCCAAGGATGTGAGAAATATCTTGCTTTTGTTTAGAACAAATAATCATCTTTCTTTGCTTATGCTATGAATAAGCAAAGCTTTTGTATTTCTACCCCAGCGTTACACACATGGGTCAGAAATGACCCCATAAGAACACACTGTTCACAGCTCATCTCATCCCTCTCTTTCTCTATAGATATTGGTTTTTAATCCTTCTAACATTACCTCAAAACATATTTGATGAAAATTGTCATTTTGGACCCATGTTGTGCATCAAAGGGTTAAGAAACAAACTCACTGCAGAGCAGAAGAAACCTGATGGAGACTACAGGAGCTGCTGCTGACAGACCTCAGACGTGTCAGTGAAGAAACACTGAGAGACGTTAAATAGGAGACAAAGACTTGAACACCTTTTCTGCACACATGAACTTTAATGACCTCCCAGTCCAAACCCATAGACTTTATTTTGGACTCGTCCACCTTCTGCAGATCGAACAGCTCTCCTAGGAAGACGTTCCACCTACTGTTATAGGAATTTATGACCGTTCTTCTAGAGGAACCTTCCTGAGATCCATTCTGCTGTTGGATGAGAGGTTCTGACTCAACCCAGTGGTGTTCTAATGGGTTGAGGTCCGGACTCTGTGCAGGTCCAGGTCTTTACTGGAACACTACAGCTGCTCTTTTAGTTTCTCCTTCCTTGTTTGGAGTGTATCAGTTGGTCATTCATGTCACTGTTGTGTAATTCTTCTGTTCATTGTATTTTCTCCAGCCATCGCTTCCCTCAGTTCCTCTGACTCTGTAATGAGGCCACCCAGTATATGTAGTCCCTAGTTTCTACGTTTCATCCTTAGACCATCTGTTGTTGTAGTTCCTGTCCTGAGGTCATTCCTGTGTTCCTTCCTTCCTGCTCAGGATTGACTTTAGTATTCTGTCTTCTGTCATTTCAGCTGCATTTCTATTTTGTCTTATAAAAACAAAAGTTTGGGATTTACACCTTCCAGTCTGCTTCTTCTCCCTTTCATCTGCCATCTTGGTCTTCCTACCATGAGAATCATTACATTAGGTTGGTTTTTATGACATATTGTGCGCTTGCCTGCGACTAAACGATAAGAATTGACATAAGAGAAAAATGTTCTGACAAAGTCTGTGGGAAACAGAGGGTCTGTCTGTAGTTAGCCTGCAGCCAGACGCTGGCAGCTCAGAGGAAGGTGGTTGTCTACAGATATCTGCGTGAATGACTTTGTGCTGTGAGGGTGTTTGGAGAGCGCTCACATGTTTGGAACCTTAATGGCACCGGAGCTAATGGCCATATTGATTGCATTTCAATTGTAGAGCCAGAAGCCTACAAATGAGATGTTTTCAGCAGCTCGATTTGTCATCCTGGAGGCGTGCAGCGTTAGGCTGGAGACATGTGGACACACCGTCACCATGGATTTATTCAATACAAGTCCACAGGCCTGTTCAGAAACCCACAACAGAGTCAGGATCATGGGTCTTCACGTGGTTCTGAATCATCTTTAAAAACATGCTGCCTCGAACATTTAGCATCTCAAAAATGAGACTGAAAATGAAAAGAGATTCTTCTCAAAAACAATAAAGCCACGCTGCCTGATGATCTCCGAGTTCTGATCGGACCTACAGCGGTGCTGAGTCACCGACAGGCTGCTGCAGACCGTTAGGTACAGGGCCAGTCAGAACTCTGGTTTAGAGGAGACTTTCATGTTTCTGATGATTCAGTTTTCATTTAACTCTTTAACTCTGGACTGAACTTTCACATTTGTTGCCATGGAGATGCACTAAGGTCAAGGTTCAGGCCGTGAAGGACAACTTTGCTGTTCTTATCATGCCGTTAAATGACAGTTTAATAGTTCCAGTGTGAGGACACTAAGTATGATTTCCCTGCAGCTTCTAAATCCCCAGCTGGGGATTCTTAAAGTAATCCTCTTGTATCGTCATTATTCCTAAAAAGAAACAACAACAGAGTGCTGCAGGGACTGAGCCAAAACCTCAGAAGCTGGTGGAGGAAACCATGTTGTTGATTGTGAAACTGGGAGGAATAAAGTCAGACATCTCGTCTCCTCGTCCCTGGTGGAAACATGCGTTTCCTGGAAGCCTGTATTGACCTCCTCTGTGTGCCGTTTGGTTTGATCAATGCAGTGGTTACAAGCTGAAGAACGAAGGCAGACAGACTTAATGAAGACTCAGGAACAAGAAGCTGCTTTCTCCCCAGCCACCAAAAAACATTCAAACCAACAAAATGGGCTGACCTGAAACTATTTTAAATGTCTAGAAAAAACATCATTGCACCATTCTGCTTCACTGTAATAAAACAACTGGTTGAATTTTAATTGATCTCTGTAAAAAAGGGGAAAAGTTTTTGAAATAAAGTATTGACCTGAATACAGGATGACCCCGATTATAAGACCACCCCCTTTTCAAGACTGGTCTTCAGAAAAAAGACGAAATTCACTTTTTAAAGAAACTTTTTATTGAAGTTTTGAGAGAATAATTTAAATAATACCGTAATTACAGACTGCTATAATATTAGTCTATTAATCAGGGGTTCTACATCGTGGCGACAATTGGAAAAAAGTTCAGTTAAATCCCTTTTTCACTCTCTCTTCTAGCGCTCTCTCTCAGCCTCCCTCCCTGTGTGTGTGTGTGTGTGTGTGTGTGTGTATGTGTGTGTGTGTGTGTGTCAGAAATAAAAGCTGCTTTCATAAAACAATGCTGCCAGTTTGCCATGAAGCTGAGCCGGGGAGCGTTTGGTCGTTCATAAGTGTTTAGACTGTGGTAATGTTGTGCTTTTCACAAAAGACTACGCAATGGCGGCGGTAAGGGGCGGTCTTGGCGCTGTCGACGTGCAGGGTTACACGAGACGGAAGTGCCCGTAGTAAACACACAAACAGACAGCGTGAGAGTCGGGGCAGAACGAGGTTCTGAGCAGCTGAGGAAGAAAGTCTGTGAACGCCCGACGAGAGCCGAGCCCTGGCCTGAGAGAGGTCCGCGCTGAAAGCTCCTCCCTGGTCTGGCTGGACTGGTCATCAGGCATGTTCGTCCCCAGTGGGCCTGTACCTTTGAGCTGGTCTGGACCGGGACCGGTCGCGATCTGAGCTGCTTCCTGTTGCTGCCGCTTTGGCCAGAAGCCTGCGCCCTCTGCTGGTTTGGTCGTGTACTGACCCCAAAAAACTAGGCCGTGATTATAAGACGACCCCCCTTTTTCACATTATTTTTACTGAAAACAACCTCGTCTTATATTCAGGTCAGTACGGTAGATAAGTCCTCTTTACAGCATCTAGATCCTCACGCCGGGCCCCAGTCCACCCAGCACTGTAGTGCCCCTCCACAAGGCCCCAGGCCCCCCAGCAGCCACACCCCCGAGCCCTGCTCAGTCTAGACCAGGCATGTCCAAAGAGCGGCTCGGGGGCCACTTGCGGCCCTCTGAATGATTTTCTGTGGCCCTCAACTGCATTTTCAAAATGGTAGAATTTATTCCTTTTTAAAATTTCTGTCAATTTAAAACTTAAAAGTTTCAGTTCAATCCAAAGTATTAGTTTTTTATTAACCAGGTTTATTCTTCTAATTAAATTTCCTCCTTTACTAAAATGAACTTCTTTCATAAAACCTGGCTAAACCCAGCAGCTTTACTGAAGAAAGAGGGACCCAGATCCTGATTTTGTTGCTGATAACATTCTAGAATTTATTTTCAAGAAACTATAAAACAATTGACCAATCAAATCCAGGGAATTTGATGCTTTTCTTTTACTAAAGTAAACATATGAGACCCTTTTATGTCTATTTTTGAGCAGTACAAATTCATAAAATCATTCTAAAATCATTTTTTAAATAAAAAAATGAAATTTATTTGGCCCCCGAAGACTTTTAACTTGAAGATTTTGGCCCCCATCTTGAAAAGTTTGGACACCCCTGGTCTAGACCAAGGCCGTGATGCCAGAGGGTTCTGGTACGCATGCATGATATCGGCTGTGCGTGCACACTGCTGGACCAGTTATGTGTATCCATGTTTATGTGGCTCAATTATCATGTTGGGAGGAACATCGTGTTTTATCTGAGGAGTCATCCCTCAAGCTGCCTGCAGCTTTGAGTCAGTGTGAGAACGTTTACAGAACCAACACCAAGTCCCAGGAACAAGATGCACAACTAACATTAAAGGGCTGAAGTGTGACATAAACACACAATCTGACAAGGAGTGAAGACAAGGAGCTTAAATACAGGAGGAGGGTCATCAGAGAGACGAGACACACCTGTGGAGGATTAACAGAAGCTCTAATAAACACTCCTAACAAGACTCACAGGGCAGGATCCCTAACCCTAACCACACATTAAACCTAAAAGTGATCATGGACCACCTGGGACCACCTGGGACCACCTGGGACAGAAGACATGGTCAGGATCAGCACTGACCTCGGGTTCATCCCCACATCTGTTCAGAACTTCAACAACAGGTCAGTGTTTTAAATGATCAACAGCAGGTAACATATTTAAATAAAAATGGTTTCTTCTTCCAAGGTGTCTGACAGCTGCTGCTTACTTCATGAATAATTGTTCTTTCTGTTCTGATTCTCCTCATTAGAGGCAGAAGGAAAGTCGTATTTCTTCCTCTTTTTTCCTGATTTGTTTTATTATGAGTTCATTTCCTGTCAGCTGACACAGGAAGTGGCTCATTAATGTTTCATTGAACCTCACGTTCCCTAGCGGCTGTGGACACTTTTAAAATCACAGCTCTGGATGAGATTTGTGTAAATACAGACCTTCATCGTTTTCATTTGGGAATCAATTTAAATTCATGATAAAAACAAACTACGGCTCACTGCAGAGGCTGGAGGGTTTTAAATATTCTGAAGTGAAAACGTCAAGTTGTTACCTTCGATGTGTCACTTTAATAAATGTCATCAAATGAGTCCACAGTGAGGATAATTAGTCACACAGGTAGCAGTTCGTCCTCGTTTCCCTCCGTCCCCGAGGACGAAAATAAAAATAAATGAGGATAATTTTATCTCTACGCCTTCGTTCTGCTTCATCAGGAGAAACGCTTTGACCATTTTCTGCACATCTCATGTAATTTAACTTTTCACTCAAATCTGCATTTTATGAATATTTATGAAAGCTTTTTTTACAATGAGGACCATTGTTGGATATTGCAGTGTATATAAAATATATAAAGTAAGTATTTAGATACAAGGAAAGAGAAAGATGGGATCTAAATCAACTAGAGCTGATTTATTCTCTAGAACATTTGACACCAGTTTCGTCTGACGCTTCCTGTTGCAGAATATCTAAACACCAAAATGCTCTGATTTGCCCTAATGTTCATGCATTGCTTTAATTTTTAGTTTCAAGTTCAAAATTTAACTAAATGTCAAAATTAACCTTGTTAGCATTATGCCATATTATTCCATCAAATCTCATAATTTATATTAACATACTGAAAACGAGTGTAGCCAAACCTCTGAGTGTACAGGATGATGTGAAAGTTCAGGCTCCTACTTTGAACGTGTTCCTGCAGCTCAGCCCGGTGATGCGAGTGGACGGACGCCACGCTGTGATTAATGGAGGTAGTAATGGTTTAGTCAGAGCAGCATATGAGTCCAGCTAACAGCTTGGCTCTGTGCGCTGATTGGAGTCGACAGTACTGTCACCTCCGTGACCTCTGACACAGCGTCCTCCTCCGTCTCAGACACGCATTCTGAGTCACTCTCCAGGTCCTTCCCTTCATTTAAAAACGAGAGGGATCTGCAGAGACGTCCAACCCGAAGAAAAGACGAAACGTGTCTAATATTCTAAGTTAGGACACGATGAACACACGAGAAGAGGGATCGGCGGTGTTTTATTAAAAATCTCCAGGAACGGCAGCTTTGATTGAAGCAGAAATGCTGCAGAGAGAATTCATCTGCTTTGAATAAATGTGTCAAGTCTTATTAAGAGAAAAGGACAGACAGCTGCATGAATTCATCTTGGATAATAAATTCTCTCTTCCATCTCATCACTGATGCCTGATCAGAAAGCATCATTCATCAGCTGATCTGCAGGTTGCTGGTTTAAATCTGTAATAATAAAGAAACAAACTGGGACAGTGCACATTCATGAACATCTACTGGATTATCAACATATGCTGGATTATAGCACCATCCACAGTCCCCACAGGTCACAGAAACACGAGGGAACACATCACAGACATACACATTATAATACTGTGGAAAGGTCAAAGGTTAACGCTTACATGACTGGTTAGCTTTCAGCCAATGTTTGAGCTGATTTTTGAAAGCTTGTAAAGTTGAGCATTCACTTATGTCATAAAGGAACGCTCAACTAGACAACTTTCAAAAAGACTAGAGTTTAGTCCTCCAGCAGGATGTTTTTAACGAAGTTCAGATTTTTACTAACGTGAGACAGAACAACAAAAATGCAGCCGCACTATAAACCCGTTTTATCTGGTAAAGGTTAAATCACACTTTTATTATTCAAATGATTTATTTTAATTCAATTTCCTGATAAATAAAACCTCCAACCCTCATTGACTTCTACTACAAAGCACACTTGTGAGCACCGCTCAAGAAACTTGGAATAAATACGGACTCATTATTTCTCAGGAAACTAGAAAACAATCGACCAATCAAATCCAAGAAATCTGCAGCTTTCTTTAAGGAAAACCTACATGATCCATGTTCGTATTTACAAAAACTAAGGATCCTTTTGTATAAGAAAGCTAATATTGGGTTCTGTCCATTAAAAAGTTGCATTGGTTAGCCCTAACCTTCCCCTCTAGAAGAGGCCCTGGTCCTGAGACTGGACCTCACAGTCCCCTCTAGAAGAGGCCCTGGTCCTGAGACTGGACCTCACAGTCCCCTCTAGAAGAGGCCCTGGTCCTGAGACTGGACCTCACAGTCCCCTCTAGAAGAGGCCCTGGTCCTGAGACTGGACCTCAGACCCTGGTCCTGAGACTGGACCTTACAGTCCCCTCTAGAAGGGGACTGTAAGGTCAGACACTGGTCCTGAGACCCTGTACATCAGACATGTGAACCTAAAATGTTTAGAACTCTGAAAACCTGAGAGGTTGATCCGAGCTCGGTGTAGGTCAACATGAGGATGAGGTTAGGGTTATGGGTTTAGGGTCTGAGTTTTACTGGTCTCTGATTCTGTTTTATAATAATTCAATATTAAAAATAGCTTGTAGACATTACTCACATTGCTGCAGCCTGGATTAGTGTCACATCCTGGGAATTCTGCCAGAATAGATGCCCTAACGACGCCCCGTGCCTTGAAGGATTCCTGACCAAGAATCAAGATGTGAACATTTGGGAGGGAGAACAGGATGTGTAAATAAATGAAGTCAGATTTCATCTTTCTGGAAAACGGCATAAAGCTCACTGACCTGCAGCTTCCTGGTTATCACCTGCTGCTGCGGTGAGAGGTGTGTGTGTGTGTGTGTGTGTGTGTGTGTGTGTGTGTGTGTGTGTGTGTGTGTGTGTCCATTAGCAAAACATTTCTACAGAAACTTCTCAAATACTACTCACTGGATGCACTTCTACTACTGAATATGTTTTGTATTCTATTCAAAGATGAAGTCAGTGAATGCAGGTATTGAACAGCTGCTTTAGTGTGGGAGTCCTAGAACAGATCTGTAGAAACCATAGAAACAGTCACAACAACACACTGGTGAAGGTTCTCAGTCATCAGGTCATGATAATTAAATAAAGACAACTGGACTTCTTTGGTCCTCTGAAGACGTTTCTGCTCGTCCCAGTAGCTTTGTCAGTTCTGTCTGTAGTAAAGGAGAGAGAGTCTTCTCTTCCTCTGTCTGTGACACACCTCCTTCTCCCCCTTGAGGAGGTGTTCGCTCCACTGTATTCAGCTGGAGTCCTGGTGAGGTGTTCTGATCAGAGGAGAGAATGAAGTTCAGAGCAGACTGGTAGGAGGTGGAATGTTCTCAGCTCGGTGGTGTAAAGTCCTGATAACTGATAGTGTGTGCCCCAGTGGGTGATGGGAGTCAAAATGCAGGTACTGGTCTGTGTGAGGAGGTTTCCTGTAAACCTCAGTGCTGAGACTTCCATCCTGTTGAATTTGTACAGCGCCGTCCAAGAAGGGCAGTTTGTTGTTGTGTGCGTCCTCCTGGTGGACCTGATGTTTTTTTTCATCAATGCTGTGGATAAAAACATCAGGTTCACCAGGACTCCAGCTGAATACAGTGGAGCGAACACCTCCTCAAGGGGGAGAAGGAGGTGTGTCACAGACAGAGGAAGAGAAAACTCTCTCTCCTTCACTACAGACAGAACTGACAAAGCTA
>SSNR01000319.1:643702-670275 GCA_006937965.1 Callopanchax toddi | reverse complement strand
TTTTTTTTTTTTTTTTAACCCCGTGTCCTGTCCGGCTGTGGAGCAAACAGAATAATGTCTGAGTGCCAAAAACAAGGTGAGAGGTTACAGCCACTGCTATAAAACTCCTCCTGATTTTTGTTTAAATATAACCCCCAAAATCTTTATTAGAATGTTTTTATGGTTGATTGGACACGGAGCCTGAAAGTGAAGGGAAGGGTACAGAAAGAGGGATGGGGGAGAAAGTAAACAGAAAAAGAAGAGAACAAGAGACGTGAAGAGTCCACTTCTAGACCTGTAAATAAAGCACAAACAAACAAAACAGGAGAAAAGATACAACAGCAACAAACAGCATATGAATACACAACAGTTGTGATATTCTTCAGATGTATACGTATACACCAGTTCAAGAGAGTTCAGTGTCAACCACAGCCCCAGTCAATGTGTCTGAAAACACCTGAGTCGTCTTTATGTGAGCACCTTGTGATCACCTGTGTGTATATGTGCGCTTGTTTATGTAAGGTTTCTCTATTGAAACATTCAATAATAAGTTAGAGGAGCCACAGACCCGCCCCCAAGGCCCACGGAGGACGCGGAGGAGGTCCAGGCCCCAGACGTCCAGAGGCCACCCAGGGCACGGACACCCCAGGGAGACCGCCATCAGGGCAGTCGCATCTCATTCAAGATGGCAGCTACAGATAATCAAACACTAAAATGAATTTGAGCTTAAATTTGATGAAGTAGACGCTGAAATGTTATGGATTTGACCAGAACTCCATCCTTTCTCAACATGATTCAGTCTTAGTCTTCATGTGATGTAGTAACGCACACAGCCTTTACCCCATTAATGACCACTCATTTAAATCTGATGACATCAAAACCTGTCAGCGTCCAGGACCAGGTTTGGGGAGCAGTCCGGTTTCTGTGAGAGAATATCAGACTTTTTATTTGACTTTGCAGCAGTTTATCGGCTGTTTGATGCTCAGCAGGAAGCTTCCTCCCTGTGAGCCTTTAGATTCACACCTCCTCACCTCCTTCCATCCCTTTCTGTTTTACACACTGCCTAACACAGATTGCCTGGTATTTCATTTCTTCTTTGCTGCAGAAACATTCTTCTCTCTGATTGCATTCAGCCATTGCTTTCAGCTCACATTGTTTACTTGATTTCTTTCCCTTCATTGTTTCTGAACAGACCTTCTACCTTCAGCTATTCATGATTCTCTGCAGCTCCCACTGTTTCATTTTTACCTCTCAAGGACAAAGCTCTCTCCTCACCTTTACGCTTTCTAAAAAGCTTTTGCAGTCATGTCTTTATTTGTTTATGATGTTGTGGCTGTTGTGCATTTCTGAATTTCCATAATGGCTCCAGCTGTTTGCTGTCAGGAGCTTTGTGGTGCAACTCTCCACCACCTTCAGTTGTTTGATTACTTGCAAGAGCAATAATTTATAAAGAATGTGATTGGTTTTTGCACTCAACTGAAATGACCTGTGAAATGGAAACCACTTGGTGAGGGACGCCGCTCAAACGTTTGAGCTGCAGACTAAAAATGGCTGCTTGGGTTTAACCCTGTCCTGAATGGGCTAAAAGCCCGTCAGGTGATGAAATACACCGGATACAGGAGCAAACCAACTCCGGGTCAGAACAGAAACATTTACATCCAGAGACTTCAGATTTAATAAAATTCATACAGAAACGTTTAGACAGCAAGCATTGATCCGATCTGTTATACAAAATGAGCCTATCTATCTATCTATCTATCTATCTATCTATCTATCTATCTATCTATCTATCTATCTATCTATCTATCTATCTATCTATCTATCTATCTATCTATCTATCTATCTATCTATCTATCTATCTATCTATCTATCTATCTATCTATCTATCTATCTATCATGAGTTAGGGAAGCTGGGCTCTGTCTCCAGCAGTCAGGGGACACCCTGGACAGTCCACCACAGGGAGACACTTCCCTGGTGCAGAATCTAAAAACAACAACTGGCAGCTGTTTTAACGCTCCGTCAGGATGTGAACAGCAAAATAAACGTTCTGTATCAGAAAGATTAAATTATGAGAAGCTTTTTCATTTTTCTTGTAGAATATTAGTGAATCCACATGATCAGTATAGGTTATTATAGGGTATGAAGTATCCTTTAGTTATCCATTATAATAATCATAGATGATGCAATATTACCTTTACAGTCTCTGTTCTTATTTTCTATTTTTATATATTCATAAGGAAATGCAGCTTTTTGATATAAAGTTTTTCTTGTTCCTGAATACAAATATTTAAAAAAGTATTTGTCCAAATACAGTATTCGGAAAAAACTCTGTAGCATTATCACATACGCTATAATCTGACCTCTGACCCCTGTTGACCATCACAAACAATAATCCATCTTTTTCCCAATAACTTGGATAATAATGACTCTTTGTTATGTTTGAACCTGAATCAACATTCCTCCAAGGGTTCGGTCGTTCCAGAAGACCCACAGGACTCTTTAGTCATAATAACTCAAAGAACTGCTGATGTCCTTTTATAAATCACATGACACTTTAATCTGTTACAGAAACGTCTTAATGTGATTAATGCACTTTCTCTTACAGCACTAAGAATGTTGATCCAGCTTCAGTATTATTTCATATTTTTACTTTGTTAAAAGTTTAAACCAGTATTATTCTTATTAGCTGGTATCTCAGAGGTTAAAGGTTTGAGTCACGTGATCTTGGTAACTCTCCTGATTGGCCCACGTAACACAGGATCCATCTTAAGCCTTCCACGAGCTGACACAAGTCAGTTCTCATCAAGCTCCCATGAGTCGCGTCTCAGCTGTTTTTCTAAGCTACACAGCTGAATCTGTCAGAGTGGACCGGCCTGCAGGCCGATGAGAAAAGACACCACCTGTCTTTGCTCGTACCAACATGGGGACTCCAGCCTTTGATGCTACGACCCAGGAATGGCTCTGCTGAGCTCCCGGATCCCGGACGCAACCGGGCGCCTGCCGGCGACCGGACGGTCCCCGGACGGCCAGGACGGGTCAGAGGGGGTCATCCGCTTTCCGACGATCTTCTCCACCCCGCCAGCCTACGATCCACTTGGACCGGTGGCGTCTGTAAGAACCTCTTTCTGGTAAATCCAAAGGCCTGTTGATAAAGCTAACAACATAGCTCACTCCAACACGTCCACTGATTCACCAAGTAACTTCCTCCATTCAATCCTTACTCTAAATTAACAACCTAGTCTGAACATCACCGACTCAAGCCGTTAAACTCAAAGTAACCACGTCAGAACACCACACCATCGTGTTGACCAGCTCACTCCTTTCTTACCTCATCTGTTAAATGTTTGTACCGTCGTCAGCTTCTGTAATAAAATTCCACAAAGATTTTATTCATGATTCCGACTTCCATTCATCAACAAAAAGGTACAACAGTAAGTGAACTCACTGCTATCAGATGAACCTAGTCATTCCTGTCGAATTAATTCCAGCTATAGTAAAAAAAGGTATCAGCTGCAGAGAAGCCTCTTATTTCCTTAAATAGTCTGAATAATTCACAGAAGGTGTGTATAATAAACTCAAACGGTTTATTTCACTACAACTCGTGATTTGTGCCTTTCCTGTATCCGGGTTCGGCTCCCTCCCTAGTCAAGACAAGTCTGTTTGTGTAACTTAGACCCAAATCAAGTCCAAGTCTCAGACTCGAGTCCCCATCTCTGTTACAAGTGTCTGCTGTTTGTATCCAAAACCTTCCAGTCAATAGAGCTGCCAACATGTAGAAACGTTAAGGTCTTTTACCAGATGTTTGTTTAGAGATCATCCTCCTTCATCTCCCTTAAAGTAAAAATCTGATTTGACTCTTTGGTTCTGGCCCGTAAACGTCAACATTTGTTCACCAATAAATCAAAAATATCTAAAAAAGTCCATGAATAAGTAAAAAGTTTCATTACCAGAGTACTCCACAGCCACATACAAACCCAACCCAAAGAGAAGGTTTGATGGATGTTTGTTACCCTGGAAATACCGAGTCACCTGACTGACGCTTCCATCTCTGCAGCTTTTTATCCATAAATTATGTTTTTGAAACCAACTTCCTGTACATCTGTTGACGTTGGGAGAGTTACACAGAGGTCATTTTCCATCTCTACCACCTCGAGTTGCTGCTTTTTAATGCATTTTGTGGAGAAGCTCTGTGTCATGTTTGCTGACAAGCAGGAGTCGGTCAACCTGGAACTGACTGTCAGGTGATGTGAGAGCAGAGCATCTTCAGCTTCATCTTCTGTTTCCTGTTCGTCGTCCTCAGCCCTTTAACAGACAGTCAGTCAGGGGGAAGATGTCAGCTGGACCTGATATTATTCAGATATTTACATTTTACATGCATTTTAATACAAATCGTTAAGGCCTGGCTCAAATGGGAAGACGTGGGAGTTTTTTATTTTATATTTTTCAGGTCCTTTCTAGAAATCGTTCTATCTTTATGGAAGCTCTACATGATGCTGTTTCTCCTCCTTTTTATTTTATATTTTTCAGGTCCTTTCTTTGCCCCCTGTCCTCGTCTCTTTGTCCTTTTTATAGAGGACATTTTTTAATAAACAAGCAAAGTTAGTCAGATGCATCATTTGTATTTGATAAATAAAAGTAAGATGGCATTTTCCTTTATGTAAATGTTTCTGTTTTTCATGAGATTCCATGCTAAATGTGATACCCTTTTTCTTGTGAACATGGATTCCTCTTTATGTGGAGTTTGAAACATTGAATTCAAACCCTGACTTCAGATCATCTGTTAATGGTTCATGCTTTTGCTGTGTGTAGATTTGTCATCCTGCTCCGGAGGAATACATCCAGGTTTTCCTCTTTGTGTTTAAGGCTTTGCTGGTTTCTGTCACCCCAGTTTACTCTGCCTGAACTGTGGATGTTACATAACTACAAATCAGACAATAGCTGTTAGAAACAGTGTTCATGGAGGCTGAATGGCTTGTTTTCTACAAGCGCTGCTACCTCACTTAATGGCACAGCAGTAGTTAGTGATTTGCATCTCCAGATGTTTCACATTATGGTCTTCTCTCAACTGGAATAAGATGCTCATGATGGATGATAATGTCTTAACTGGAGTGATTCAGGTGAGCACAGCTCAGCTTCTCAAACAGCTTCGGAAAAAACAGATAAGTCAGAATAAAAGTCATGTTTATTAGAATAAAACAGAGCAATTTAAGCCGGTTTAGGCAACCGTAGCTCACTGTGGAGGACTGGTTCTGACACCTGGCAATAAATATAGAAATAAAAAGATGGCTTGATAAAGTATTTAACCAAGTACTGCATCCAACAAAGTAAAAACAAGAACTTTCCCAACGTATCTGATTAAACAGCGTGACATCATTTCTTATTTTTGTATCATTTTCAACAGTATTAATTTAACATAATCACAATTATTTAGTTTTCCATTTTATATTTAATGCTTGTCCTTTTTGAATTCATTATTAGGTTTTTCATATTCTGTATTGCTTTATTTACTGTCACTTTTCCTTGATCACACATTGATTCTTTTCTTTTTTTAATTCGTTTTTTGTTTGTTTGTTTTCTGGATCCAATATTTGGCACTTTATTTACATTACCAAGCCATATTTTTATTTCTCCATATGTGTTTATTAGAAAGCATCAAAGAATGGATGGATGTAGATGTTTTGTGAGTTTAGATGTCTTTAAACTCAGTCCCTGTCTCCTCTAATTGTCTGTTATTGTTGTAGTGTTGTCTCTAAGTGTCAAACAGCATGCAGGCCACAACAGGTGTCACAAAGCCATTAGAGATGCTTCCATTCCAGGCCTGCTGTCTCACAGCTGTCAACCTGCAACAGCACCATCTTCTAAATGGTTCCAGAGCAAAAACAAACCTGCTCAACTGGTTTGAACCATCTCCTCCAAATCTGATTAATTATTGGTCACAAAATCACATTTCTTCAAAAAGTGCAACAGTTAAAGTGAGACCAGCCAAACTTATTCTATTTTTTAAACATCTTCAGTTGTTTCAAAGGAATGCATGAATCATGAGTGAAGTCCCTACAAGTGGTTTTGTTTTTACGACCTGCTGTAGGACTCAGGTGAAATGAGCCACTGTGCTAATTCTGGAATATTAGCAGTGATGTATGTTGCTGATATGTTGATTGATGTGCGTCTTTAAAACCGAAAAAAAAAGAAGAAAAGACAGTAAAAAGGGGAGAAAATAACCTGAGCTCTACAAAAACATCCAGTGAAAGGAAGGGGCTGAAGCACAGGTTTTATTTAGAAACCTCCCACAACGAACCCTGATAGACACAGAAAATCTACACAAAACTCAGGGGGGGCTCCTAACCCAACCCAGTGATGGACTGGTGATCCTAACCCAACCCAGTGATGGACTGGTGATCCTAACCCAACCCAGTGATGGACTGGTGATCCTAACCCAACCCAGTGATGGACTGGTGATCCTAACCCAACCCAGTGATGGACTGGTGATCCTAACCCAACCCAATGAAGAGCTCAATATGCCCCGGCTATTCATGTGTGTGTGTCCAGACCTGATGAAGACTAAAAAGAAGTCGAAACATCGTCGACAGAGAACACACACAAAGGGGAAAGAAACAATTACCCAAAGAAACAAAAAGCAACAGAAAGAAATGGAATAACAATGAATAGCAGCGGGGGAACAATGGAGAAAAACACCGGAGACTACGAAATGCAACAGAAGCAGTTTGTTAAACAAAATGGAGCCTTATTTATGAAAGAAGGTAAAGACCGAAGGTTAAAACAAACAATAATTTCCCTAAAACACTAAAACCTATTTTTAACAACTAGATGGGGCAAACAGAACACAATGTTCAACCACCAAATGTTGGGGGAAGTCATATGGACTGTACTGGTACCCTCTGAGGACCAAGACACATTTTCTCAGAGTCCTAACCTGAACCTGAACCAGAACCAGAACCAGAACCCATGACTGCTGGAGATAGGCACCAAGTGGTTTTAGAAGATGGATATGGATTCAGAACTGAAACACATACTAGAACATACATGTTCTTCATTGGGCTTCTGTCAAATATGAATAAACAATAACTTCCTGTTAGACTGTCGGTCTCCTAATTTCAAGCAGTTTCTTAGAGAACTTAAGGATTTTATTTGCAACATAAATAATATTTCCATTGTTTTTTTAAAATAATGATGTTTCTTAATACATTCTTAATACATTACAGTACGTGAGGCTGTGTAAATGCATGTCTGAGGTGTCGTCTGCAGCCCTGGAGCTAGACAGGGAACGGTTCTCTCAACGTTTCTCTTCAGCCTCTACACCTCAGACTTCACCTCCAACACCAGCAGCTGTCACCTCCAGAAGTTCTCTGATGACTCAGCCATTGTTGGCTGTGTTACTGAAGGGAACCACCTGGAATATCAGTCAGTCATCAGGGGCTTTGTGAGCTGGTGTGAGCTCAACCATCTGCTGAAACTCCAGTCAGACAAAGGAGATGGAGACTGACTTCCAGAGAGGAGCATCACCCCCCCACTGGTCTCAGAAACTGAAGTAGTGGATCCTTTAAGTCCCTGGGTGTCACTTCAACAACAAACTGAACTGGTCCCACAGCACAGACGCTCTTTAGAAGAAGGGCCAAAGGGCTCCACCTCCTGAGGAGGCTGTGGTCCTTTGGAGTGAGCACCATCTGCTGAGGACTTCTGACCACTCTGTGGTTGTCTCTACTGTCCACTACGCTGTGGTCTGCTGGGGAGCAGCTGCTCTGACCGGGACCGGAGGAAACTGAACAGCTGGTCAGGAGAGCCAGCTCAGTTCTAGGCTGTCTGCTGGACTCTGGAGGAGGTGATGAGAGAAGGATGTTGGTGAAGCTGACCTCCATCCACCTGCCTGTCAGGCTCTGAGCAGCTCCTTCAGTGGCAGACTGAAGTAAAACAGAGCGTTACCGTAGATCCTTTATCCCCACGGCTGTAAGGCTGGTTAGCTTCATTCTGATCTAACTCAGTAGGGTCAACGGTCATATCGCTACATTTCTCTACAGGTTGTTAATTCACTATTACATTCTGTTTTTATATTGATATTCTAATATCAGCTGATTTCTGTACAGCCTGTAAATTCACATCTGGATTTGATCTCATCCTCTTGTGTTGTCTCTGTTATCATGTGACCTTAGTGTGTCATTTACTTGCTGTTTATTCTCATGTGTACAGTATGCTTTTTTTTTTACCCCGTGTCCTGTCCGGCTGTAGAGCAAACAGAACTGAAGTCTGAGTGTCAGGAACAAGCCCAACAAGGACTCATCTGTACGCTGCTGTGACAAGTGAATGTCCCCACTGTGGGATCAATAAAGTCATTCTATTCTATTTCTCACCATGTCACTCTTTCTTTTACTAAATAGTTGCTGTTTATTTTTCATGTGCCTGTCATTGTGGGTAAGGTTTTTTTTCAGCTTTTTCTGTTGTTTGTTTTTGATTTATTTAAAACACAAAGTCTTTGATCTGATTATATTTAACTATTTTGTTGATAATTAATTGGTTGCAGGATCATTTATTTTAAGTTCAGTGAAGTCTTCTGGTTGTTTTTAAATGTGCTACAGAAATAAACTTGGACTCACCGAAGAACCAACGCTACTTATTATTTTTGCTTTAGGACAAACTATCAAATGTCAAAGTGTCAAATATGACAACAGTGGGCCGACAGATGTGGCAAGAAAATAACAAGAAATATATCCAGAAATAAATCCACCTCCACAGGTGGAGGCAGTAGAGCTGAGCGGCTCAGTGTGGTTGTAGAACATTGTTATAAAGATTGTTGTTGACCAAATTTCTTTAAAATTATGTTTCTATATAATAAAAATGAGGTTAGGGTGAGGGGATGTCTTGGGAGGGGCTTCTTCCTGCTGAAATGCTCTGGACTTCAGCTTTAAGAAGAATCACAAATGTTGTGGAACTCTAGTTTAGAGCTGAACTATCATTTAGAAAACTTTGATACATAAAAAATACTCCACACAGGAGCTTTACTGTAAGAAGCATTGTTAAAAAAGAATCTACCAAACACACATTTACTTACTCTTTGTGCTAAGTTCAGGTAAAAGGTAAAAGTTAGGTGAATCAAAGCTTCGGTTCAGAGAAATGACCTCAACCTTATTTTACTAAAGAGCTTCAACAGTCAGCTAAAGTCTAAATGGTGAAAAAGTCACTGAATAAGAGATCAAATTAATAAGATGAAAAATTTAACAAAGAAGAAAGGTGTGTGTGTGTGTGTGAACCATAACCTGCCAGTGGCCTCTTTTCATTTTGGATTCAGCTGATCCTGGCTTGATCTCGTTATTTTTACCTTTGAAAACGTCACCATTAGACTTCAGACTTCCTTTCATGTTTCCTGTGATGTAAAACCTCTAAGTCTGTCCATCTCTGAGGCGAACGCTTCTTAAACGTGTCACCATGAGTCCAGCTAAATAAATAAAAACCTGCTTTGTTTTAATGCTTGTTGAACAAGCAGGTTTCCTAAAATCTACCTGCATTAATTCCACACTCTGTGTTCCATTAGATGGCCTAAATACTCATTAAGTGCACTCAGCTGTATCCAGACTCTGTGCTGTTTTTAGATTCATTTTTTCCCTCACACTGCATAAACATGTTTGTCCTTGACTCAGGCGGTTTGCAGGCCATGAATGAGAATCGCTGCCTATTGATATGTATGAGAGTGAAAGGTGAGATAGCGAGCTAGCACCCTGCGACACAGAGACCATCCTATTCAAACACTACGGGGCCAAACTGTCAAATGCTATTTTCACTTAATATAACACCTCACACACTAAACTTTATCTCTTCAGACACACACACACACACACAGTTCATCCACACTCATTATGTCTCTTTTGAAAGGCCTCTGAGAAGATTTCCTGGGCTGGACTCTTTAATGCGCTGTTCACAGGTGCATGCACATTCACCAGAACTGCTTAATAAAAAGAAAACCTTCGCAGCGCCATGCGCCGTGATAGACTTCAGCAAGTTGGACCAAATCTATTTGAAACTATAATAAATTCTGATTTATAATTTATTCAGATTTTAAATAACGAGTTCCGATTTCACTTTTTGTCACTGCACGTCACCGGTACCAGGCAACACAAGGCAGATTATTAATACATCTATATGCTTTTTAGAATGTATGCAGTTATAGGAAGGGTGAGACAAAGAGCGGTTCAGAAGACCTTTCATGGATACTACACCAAAGAGTTTGAGTACCCGGCCTGGAGGGTTACCTGGGTCCGACCCTGGAGCCAGGCCTGGGGTTGGGGCCCGTGGGCGAGCGCCTGGTGGCCCCAGCCCAAACCGGATACATGGGCCCATCGAGAGAGATGCTTTGAAACTGTGAAAATAATCTATAAGGTGTTAGCAGTAGAAAACGTACGGGTTAGGGCTTTGCAATATGGCTTAAAAATAAAATCTCAGATTTTTTTTCTTTTAATTCGAATTACGAATTTTTTCTGATTTCCCCCCTACACATACAAACGGCAGATGCGGAAAAAACGGGCGGAATCACGGCAATTCCCAAACAAAATGGAATTCAGTATAAAACTTGGAATCTCACGAAATTCTCTCATATCTGCAAATTAGTAAAGACAATGATATTTTTCGAAGTGTTTCGGCCACCGTACCTGCGCACGCAGAGCGCAGTCTCCACACAGAGGAAAAAAGACGGTCCGCTTCGACAAAGTCTCACTGAAACACCTCCAGAAAATTCAACACCGTGAAGTTTAGAGCAAAGCTCAGAACAATATCCAGATGACCTTTATGAATCTGAAGAATGACTTCTCTTTACGTTTAGTCGACAGACAATGAACTGGCAGCGTAATGTGATGAGCTCCGAGTCAGAGTCACGCCTGAAAACAGGCAGCAGCGTGGAGCCGGTCGAACCGTATACGGAACATTCAGCTGAATTAATAGAAACGAGCCGTGAGGTTACTGGAATTTGGGAAAAGATAAAACGGATTTTATAGGGCCCTATATGTGCATAGCGACTGCGTCGGTGATTGTTTTTGCTGTTGTTGTTGTCGCTAGCAATAATGCTATGTGGAACTAGCTCTACGGAAGCTCCGGGGAGCCAAAAATATGCCATTACACAAAAACTCGATTTACTTGTTTTTTAAATCGCCCGCAACCAAAAATTCGAATTAATTCATTCAATCGATTTATCGCCCAGGCCTACTCTACAGGTAGGTATAGACATGATAAGACTATGTGTAATATAATAATTATACAATATACAGCCTATAAATATTAATTACATGTAAAACAGAGTGGAGACATGATTTACAGATACATACAGTAGGTTATACCATAATGGTTCAGTCTGATCAGGTGTTTTATTTCATTTCACACTGAACAAAGATCCAGAAGCGATGGTTCCATGGACTTCTACAGAACTGAATCAGGTCTCCATACTATGCTGTTCCCTTCTTTCTGCTGCTGTCAAGTGACTAAATCTGCAGTCAAAGTTCATCACCTGCTCTTTCATGGTGTGAAAGGGAGAGATTGATTTTATTTGTAGAATTGAGCATCAGCTCCAACAGCGTGGCTCGGTTCAGTGTGGAGCAACAAAGCAGCATCCAATATGAAATAAAACTGTAGGGGCCAACGTCTGGCAGATATAAATGGAGCTTTCTCAGCGTGTGTGTGTGTAGCTTCACCACACACACACACACACACACACACACACACACACACACACACACACACTGAGGGTGTTACTATTATTTCCTTTCTGCACTGGCCTGAAAACAAAGACAATAAATGTGTTTTAAAGTGAGGTCAGGAAATGATTTACAGACCAAATAAAACAATAATTATGGTCCACTGATGGATGGTCCGTCTGCTGGAGGCGGGCTGCCACAGAGTCACAGCTGGTGGAGGAAGTTGTTCATTTGCATCTTCTGCTGTTTACGGTCATGAACGCAGGTATGCGGGTCAGCAGGACTGAGAGAGATTAATTCATGTTTTTGAACAAAAATGGCTGAAACACGTTTAAAATGTTTTTGTGAGCATTTTCTCTGAGATCAGGCGTTAAACTAAACGTCTAACAAGACAAAGCACCAGGTATCAGTTCAGATGATTAGCAGCCATTTTTGTTTGTAATGACTCAAATATGTATTTAGTGTCTTTATACATCAGCGGCTCCTTGGTCACGTCTCATTAGAGACCTCAACATTTTGCTTAACTTTAATGATAGAAATTATTTTTAATTAGAAATCAAAGGTAAATTTAATGGATGTAAAAATGCATTAATGTCAATCTCCTTAAAATCACCACCAGAACATATTTTCCCTTTTATTATTTTTTGTGCTATTTTGTCTCCGTCCAGGGAAACACTTTGTTCTTTCTTGTGAAGTGATTGGATAAATAAAGCTTTTCCTGCTGTCATGGTTAAACTGGTTTCACTACATCTTTTCATATAATTTTACTTAATAAAAACCAACCATAGCCCTGCGATGGACTGGCGACCTGTCCAGGGTGTCCCCCGCCTCTCGCCCCTTGACCGCTGGAGATAGGCACCAGCTGCCCCGCGACCCTCTGTGGAGGAATAAGCGGCTACAGAAAATGGATGGATGGATGGATAAAAACCAACCATAACATAATTTAAGGTCTTTAAACTTTACAAAAATAACTTGATTAACTATTGGAGTTCTGGTGGTAAAGAGAAACGCCTGGCTCTATTTACTTGACTTTTTATTTTGTTTATTTAATAACCAGAATAATAATCAGAAGAAATAAAAAAATGCAGGAACCACAAATAGACTAACTAGAGTTGTATGTAAAGTCATCCTTTCTTTTCTAAACGATTGAATCAGTTCCCTTTACAGTAGATTAGATGTCTTCCTGTTGCGTGAGCTGCGATGTTCCATCTCGTTTTGATCTTCAGTCGGCAGAGCGGAGCGCTGTGATGGAGGGTCAGATGCTTGGACGTCTGGGATTGATGGATGGATCTGTGGCTGGTGGAAAACCCCCTCTTCGTGAAGGACTGGTGACCTGTGAGGCACACACATGAACTCAGTGTGTAACATTCAACGTCTGAATGGCACCTTGGAGATTAGTCTGAGTCGCGTTAGGGTTGGAAATGCATCCGTTTGTGTGTTAAAAGTAGATTGTAGCTGACCTGCTGCAGCCCACCCACGATCGAGTGCTCCTCAGAGGGTCTGGGGTTCAAAGGTCAACGTGGAACACAAACAAATAATCACAACTTGAGCCGTGTCTTTGATGAGGCTGAATCAGAGGTCCTTGGTGCTCATCTTCATGGTAGATGGTTGTCAGGGAAACAAACATTTTCATGATTGATTGAACAAGCTGAATGGACTCAAGATGTGTAAATGTCCTTGTTCTTAGGAAGCAGAACCTTTAATAGTAAACGCCACCGTTTGTGCAGGACTCGTGTTGTTCTTCAGACCTGATCTTCATTCTTCCTAAAAAAATAAAACACTTTCCTTTTCTCACAACAAAACATTGTTTTCCTTCAAAAAAATGATCATTTTTATGTGAAAACATTTCCTTCTTAACCCTTTATCTGCACATTTATTGATTCATGTTGAGTTTCCATCTAAAGAGGTCACAGATCCAGAGGATATCAGGCATCCTTCTGTCTTATATCCACTTCCTTCTGGGGCATTCCCAGGTCAAACAAAGTCAACTCTATAATCCCTCTGATGAGTTTTGGGTTTGGTTCCAAAGGGAGCATGTCTGGAAAACCTCCAGAAAAAAGACGACCAGGAGGACCTTAACCAGGTGCAAGAACCTCCTCAAATGACTATTTGAAGTGAAGGAGCAGCGACTCAACTCCAAGCTCCCCCTGTTGTTTCTAAGGCTGAGCCTGGCTGCTCATTTCTGAGCAGCCAGGCTCATTTCAGCTGCTGTATCCATCCAGGATCTAGTCCTTCAGGAAGGATCAGAATCCTGAGGAGTGGAAAACAGACGGACTAGAAAACCCCAAACTTTGCCTTTTGGTTCAGCTCAAAACTCCAAACCCAGAGGAAGCGTTGCATCTTTTAGCAGTGACTTCAGACCTGAGGGAGCTGAGTCTCATCTGGGCCGCTTCACTCAGCTGTAAACCACCTCAGTCCACAGTGGAGGACCCCGCCTGAAAACTCCAACAGTGTCATCTGCAAAAAGCTGAGATGAGATCCTGAGGTTCCCAAACTGCACACCCTCTTCTCCACACCTAGAGACCCGGTCCATGAGCACCATACAGGATCAGAGAGGTCTAGAGACCCAGTCCATGAGCACCATACAGGATCAGAGAGGTCTAGAGACCCAGTCCATGAACACCATACAGGATCAGAGAGGTCTAGAGACCTGGTCCATGAGCACCATACAGGATCAGAGGTCTAGAGACCTGGTCCATAAGCACCATACAGGATCAGAGGTCTAGAGACCTGGTCCATGAGCACCATACAGGATCAGAGGTCTAGAGACCTGGTCCATGAGCACCATACAGGATCAGAGAGGTCTAGAGACCTGGTCCATGAGCACCATACAGGATCAGAGAGGTCTAGAGACCTGGTCCATGAGCACCGTACAGGATCAGAGAGGTCTAGAGACCTGGTCCATGAGCACCATACAGGATCAGAGAGGTCTAGAGACCTGGTCCATGAGCACCATACAGGATCAGAGAGGTCTAGAGACCTGGTCCATGAGCACCATACAGGATCAGAGAGGTCTAGAGACCCAGTTCTTTATAATGAGTTCTTTCTCTTTTCAAATAAACACACAGATCCACTTCCCTTTTCTCCTCTCTGCTTTGAACATATCTGCATTTCCTCCACCTTGACGCATTCAAATGCTTTTCCATTCAAGACAGTCTGAAATAAATTCTGTAGATAACTGAAGAAAAGAGGCTCGCTATCTGTGCTGTCGGGGCTGGAACGGAGGCAGACTGTTAACAAAACAAAGCAATTTCCCAGCACAAAGGCAGCGAGAGCAATCTATCATCAGCCCATGAGAGTTGGGCGGGCAGGCAGAAAGGGAGGCAGCTCCTGGACTTGGAAATGGGCAGAAAGCCCCGTTCTGTTGCTCAACGTGAGGGCAGACTTAAACGCTGCTGCTCTCTATGACGACTTGTTGGCAGACAGCAGCTTCCTGCTCATCAGAGATGAAGCTACAGATAAAGAAGACCAGAGGAGAGATTAAGACCAAAAGGAAGAAACATGGAGCTCCTATTTGTTTTACATCAGTGCTTCTGCTTGAAGCTGCAGAGACACCTTTCTGAGTAACAAATCACAGAATATTAAAGAGACAGCAGCTAATATTCTCCTCTCAGTGCTACAGAATAAATTACAGGTGCAGGGACAGATGGATCAATTCCAGTGATGCAGCAGTTACAGCGCTGGGTGCTGAGATCCATTTAATAATCCATCAAAAACATTTCTAATAATATCGACTCCACAGTGACAGCTTACTGTCCTTTTGGACTGGACGGATGCTTTAACTGGAATGTTGAAAAGTTTCCTCTAACCACTAAATATTTGAGTATTCTGTGTTTATGGGAACCAAATGGAAATGAGGAAAGTGATGTAGGCGGCGCCCTAAAGCAACATCGTCTCTCCACCATCATTTAAATACATTTACTTTTACTTTTCTTTTATTTCTGCAAATTTCAGATTCATGCTTTGGGTAAAAAGTATCAAACAAACGCTGCCCTGAATTAATTCATAAAAACTTTGTTGCTCCCCCCCTCCTACTGGTCCCATGGTGAAAAGTCAAACAGGCACAAAATAAAAATCAATAGAATGAATTTCCTGACAGTTTGACAAACTGCTGTGAAAGTGTTGGATTGATCAGGATGCACACTCAGCATTCAGGCTGTTATTTGTGTTCAGGAAATCAGGGACAGAACGTGATAAACACTTGGAATCGATCATTGGAGGCTTCAAGCAGGAATGGAAGGATTCTGCATGTGGAGTTTCCTGGATCTCAAACCTCGCAGTGTCGTTTCTGTAAAACTACAAATACCTGAAACAGGAGCTTGTTGTGTTCTCTGACATTTCTGGACATTTCCCTACAACAAACAAAAACCAGATTAATGTGGTCAGATAGAGAGAGAGAGAGCAGGTGGACAGACCGACATGTATTCTACAAAAACAAGCAACTTTTTAACATCATGTGAACAAGGTCTCTTTACAAATCTCAAGACCAGGTGCCTAAAACCGGATGAATCTAAAGATTTTTACACCAAATCAGTTTTTATTTTTGGAAAAGCAAAATAAAATAAAAGCTGAAAACTTGAATAAAGTTTGATGTTGACTTTTGTCACCATGGGGCTGACAGGTGCTTTTTAACGCCCAGCAGCGATAAAACATCAGGTTATAAAATTCATTTATTTTCTACAAGTGTTGTCGCTGAATGAACAGGATGACTCCTGTAAAGTTATGGACTATTCTGGTGGGGTGTTGCACTTTGTAGACGGTCCCTAGGCTTCACCCTTCCACATGTGGACATGCAGTTTTTTAAATAGCCCTTTTGAAGCAGCTGGGGCTGCAGCAGAGTGCTTTACAGTGACCAAGACATGCATTAATACTCAGAGGCATGGGGAGATACAGGTTTACCAGGTGGTCTCCAGTCAAAAGCCAGTGAGGAGACGTGGATCTTTAAGAGGTTTTTGAAATGACCCAGGTTCTGATCAGATCTAATATAGAGGCTGTTCCAGAGGTTAGGGGTGATTCGGCTATGTGGGGTTCTGGGTGGAGCGTGGATGAAACGTCCTCTCTGGACATCACATGTGAGAACATGTGTGACACATGTGAACTACATGTAAAAACACATTTTTCATGTTTCCCAGGTGAATCTGGAACAAAAAATATGAACGTCACAATTCAAAACGAACCAAAAACACGTTTTCACATTAAACATGTAAAACACGTTTCCTGTCACATGCTGTTCCACATGGGCTCACATGTGAAAAGCATGTTAAGTTCATGTGTTTTATGCACAAGGCAGGACAACACTGGCTTTGGGATTGAACTGTTTGTCTGAATTTAGAGAACTTGTGGAGACTTGAGACCTTCAGCCTTTTGTTCAGGATGGTGACCTGATTGTTGACATGATGCAACCATTGGAGCACTCAGGTTAATACATAAATCAACCTCCCAAAACATCATAATTAATTTAATAAGTAGTATCTTTAGAGACAACATCTTCAACATAAACACGGGGTGTGACATCATGGTTTGGGCTTCTGTTGGTTCCAGGTCTTTAAAGAGACCAGATGAAGTCTAGATGAAACTATGAACTCTGGAGAGACATCCCAGAACAGCTGACTCATCATGAAGGCTACACACAGCTAATGTAGAAGAGTCAGGCAGCATGCTGGTGGAGTTCAGCAGCAACGCCTCAGGAAGAGCCGACGTGACCAGTTTATGAGAGAAAAATGGAATCAAACAAGAAGAGACTAATAGCTGCTATTACTGGATGTTTATACAGAGGTTTTTTGTCCAGAACAGCTGAAACAGAATTTTCAGTGACAGCCACTTGTGCACCGATTGTTTCTGAAAGCCTGCAGTTTGTGGAGAAACTAATTTGAAGATGTCACAGGTGATTCAGTAATGCACTGGGAGGTCTGTCGCATTGAGCCACAGCATATGAAGACTTCATTTCCTGCTTTACCTCAACAGGAAAACACAATATGTTAGCTGCTCAGGCAGCGCTGAAGGAAACAATAGCTTATGAGGAAACAGGCTACGCTATGACGCAGGGCAGAGCCTAATTTCTCTCCATCTGTCAGATTCTCTCTCCTGCTCAGTATTACCCAGAATTCATCGTTGCTTCTCCCATTCCTTGTATCATTTTCATCTCCCTCCCTCGTCCTCCTGCTGCACACACACACAATAAACGCCTCTGTCGCTGCATCACGCAGACACAAACACTCCCCACAGGCCCATTGGAAGAAGACATGAGTTACTGTAGATGCAGAGCCAAAGGGGGAGAGGGAGGGAGGGGAAGAAATGAGGGACAGAGTAGAGGAGCTCAGGGACATCAGCCAAGTGTGACAGGATAGTCGTATATCTTGCTCCAGCCGCCCGCTGTAAACTCTGAGCTGAATACTGAGCGTGCTCACTGCAGAGCCAGAGGACAGGCTGAGAGGAAACCTGAGGAGCAACCAGCTGAGCCTCCGAGCAGCCTGGGCCTGACACGGGTCTGGACCAGAACGGGTCTGGACCAGAACCAGAGCCCGTTTAAATGAGGGGCGGCTGATAAAACTGGATCCATCCATCCACTTTCCATCATCCATCCATCATCATCCGTCCATCATCCATCATCCATCCATCATCATCCATCCATCATCCATCCATCATCCATCCATCATCATCTATCCATAATCCATCCATCATCCATCCATCCATCCATCATCCATCCATCATGCATCCATCATCATCTATCCATCAGTCATCCATCCATCATCCATCCATCATCATTTATCCATCATCCATCCATCATCCATCCATCATCATCCATCCATCCATCCATCATCCATCCATCATCCATCCATCCACCATCATCATCTATCATCATCCATCCATCATCCATCCATCATCCATCCATCATCCTCTATCCATCCATCATCCATCCATCCATCCATCCATCATCATCCATCCATCCATCCATCCATCATCCATCCATCATCATCTATCCATAATCCATCCATCATCCATCCATCCATCCATCCATCATCATCCATCCATCCATCCATCAATCATCCATCAATCATCCATCCAGCCTCCATCCATCATCCATCCATCCATCCATCCATCCATCATCCATCCATCCATCCATCCATCCATCCATCATCATCCATCCATCCATCCATCATCATCCATCCATTATCCATCCTTCATCATCTATCCATCATCCATCCATCATGCATCCATCATCATCTATCATCATCCATCATCATCCATCATCATCTATCCATCATCCATCCATCATCATTTATCCATCATCCATCCATCATCATCCCTCCATCCATCCATCATCCATCCATCCATCAGTCATCCATCCATCCATCCATCATCCATCCATCATGCATCCATCATCATCTATCCATCATCATCCATCATCCATCCATCATCATTTATCCATCATCCATCCATCATCATCCATCCATCCATCCATCATCCATCCATCCATCACTCATCCATCATCCATCCATCATCCATCCATCATGCATCCATCATCATCTATCCATCAGTCATCCATCCATCATCCATCCATCATCATTTATCCATCATCCATCCATCATCATCCATCCATCCATCCATCATCCATCCATCCTTCATCCATCCATCCATCCATCCATCCATCATCATCCATCCATCCATCCATCATCCATCCATCCATCCATCCATCCATCCATCCATCCATCCATCCATCCATCCATCATCCATCCATCATCCATCCATCATCATCTATCCATCATCCATCATGCATCCATCATCATCTATCATCATCCATCCATCATCCATCCATCATCCATCCATCATCATCTATCCATCATCCATCATGCATCCATCATCATCTATCCATCATCCATTAATCATCCATCCATCATCCATCCATCATCATCCATCCATCATCCATCCATCATCATCTATCCATCATCCATCATGCATCCATCATCATCTATCATCATCCATCATCATCCATCCATCATCATCTATCCATCATCCATCATCATCCATCCATCCATCCATCCCTCCATCCACCCTCCTTCCCTCCATCCATCCATCCATCCATCCATCCATCCATCCTCCATCCATCCATCCATCATCATCCATCCATCCATCTATCCATCATCCATCATGCATCCATCATCATCTATCATCATCCATCCATCATCCATCCATCATCATCTATCCATCATCCATCATGCATCCATCATCATCTATCATCATCCATCCATCCATCCATCATCCATCCATCATGCATCCATCATCCATCATCCATCATCCATCCATCCATCCATCCATCCATCCATCCATCCATCCATCCATCCATCCATCCATCCATCCATCCATCCATCATCCATCCATCCATCATCCATCCATCATCCATCCATCATCATTTATCCATCATCCATCCATCATCATCCATCCATCCATCCATCATCCATCCATCATGCATCCATCCATCATCCATCCATCATCATTTATCCATCATCCATCCATCATCCATCCATCCATCCATCATCCATCCATCATGCATCCATCATCCTTCATCCATCAATCATCCATCCATCATCCATCCATCATCATCCATCCATCCATCCATCATCCATCCATCATCCATCCATCCATCATCCATCCATCCATCCATCATCCATCCATCATGCATCCATCATCATCTATCCATCATCCATCCATCATCCATCCATCATCATCTATCCATCATCCATCATGCATCCATCATCATCTATCATCATCCATCATCATCCATCCATCATCCATCCATCATCATCTATCCATCATCCATCATGCATCCATCATCATCTATCATCATCCATCCATCATCCATCATCATCCATCCATCATCATCCATCCATCATCCATCCATCATCATCTATCCATCATCCATCATGCATCCATCATCATCTATCATCATCCATCATCATCTATCCATAATCCATCCATCATCCATCCATCCATCCATCCATCCATCCATCCATCCATCATCCTCCTTGTAGATCTTCACCATGTGATCATGTTTCTGTTCTGACCTTCTGGTTTTGTGTTTTTTGGTTGAAGGAAACTATTGATCGTCACCTGCCTGCAGCCTGGGTCCAACCTCTAAAAATGTACAGAATCAAAACACAACAAACATTGTCTCACATATTAAAAAGACCTCATTTTAATCAAACAAATGGTGCTTTTACTTTATTAACTGAATGTAATGCATTCATTTTTGATTAATAATAAAAAACTGATGTTGACATATTGATCTTATCAGACGTCTGATGCACAGGTGAGGTCAGCTTTGGTCTTTTTGGAGACTCTGTCCAACCCAAATGTGGTTTAGTTGCAAGTTTCTCTCTTGGAGTAAAATGTCTTCAGAGCATCTCAGCATGACAACAACACCGTTTGATTCGAATGGAAACACAACTGCATTGATCGGGACCAAGGTAAGAAGCTGAAGAGTTAATATTTAGATGAATCCTTCAGTGCAGCTTCACCCACCTCCAGGATCAGCGGCTGTAGAATTTAATCAGGCATAAAGAAAGATTCAGATAAACCTTAATGGTTTCATGATAAACTCGTTTCACTACAGATGAATTTCACAGAAAAGATTCCTCTAATAGAAATGTTCCTCACACAGGACCTAATCTGTTCATTCCAGCAGCCAGGAGCGTTTATCCTCCCATGATGCATTTCAGACCTTATAATTAAACTCACTGTACAGCGTTCTATTCTTTTGTGTGTATGCTCAGCAGCCTTCACCTTAGAACCACCTAAAATACATTAATGGCTCAATTTATTGATTCACTTGAACAAAGAAGTTAGAAAACACATTTTGCCTCCGTCAGGTTACACTTACAGTATTTATATCTCCACATAATCAATATGATTGGCAGCAGCAGCTCGGTACACCAGGATGCCCAAACTCACAGATGTTATTTAATGAAATTGGCAAAATGGTGTAGCAGGACTTCACGATGCCAAAGACAAACAGTGGGCTTCAGTAGGAGTGTAGAGAAGATGTTAACAGGTGGACGAGAGGAAGGAAGTAAGTAAAGTTTATTTCTATAGCACCTTTCACAGAAAACAGAATCAAACAAGATAAAAAACAAATAAAAATAAATAAAACAAACTAAATATCATTACAAATCAAAATCATTAAACAACAACAAGAGAACATAAAAGAGTTATTTAAAAGCAGTTTTGAATAATTGGGTCTTCAACTGCTTTTTAAAGGAGTCCAGACTGTCTATACAGCGTCAGACTGAAGGAAGGTCATTCCAAAGTCGAGGTGCAACAGACTGGAAGGAGAGATCACCTGGACTTTAAATCTGGTCCTTGGAGCTGTTAGTAGATTCTGGTCTGTGGACCTGAGGACTCAGGTTGGAGCTGTTAGTAGATTCTGGTCTGTGGACCTGAGGACTCGGGTTGGAGCTGTTAGTAGATTCTGGTCTGTGGACCTGAGGACTCGGGTTGGAGCGTAGGTCTTTATCAGGTCAGTAACATAAAGAGGACCTTGACCATGTAGGGCCCTGAAAGTTAGAGTCAGGATTTTAAAATGAACTCTACATTTAACAGGTAACCAATCAGAGACCTCAGAATAGGAGTGATGTCATCTTTCCTGTTTGCTCCAGTGAGGAGCCTCGCTGCAGAGTTCTGGACCAGCTGAAGGCCATAAAGGGCTTTTTGGTTCAAACATGTGAAAAGTGTGTTACAGTCATCTAGACGGGAGGAGATCAAAGCATGAAGAACCATTTCCTGTTCAGGTTTTGACACCAACTTTCTCAGTTTGGAAATATTTCTCAGATGATAAAAACAGTTTCTGACCAGCTGTTTTGAGTGACCTTCAAGAGACATTGATTGGTCGAAAATAACACCCAGAATCCTCAGGTTTGACTTTACAGCAGAACTTAAATGTCCAATCTGTTGACTGATCAGAGGGACCGTCCTATCAGGGGCAACAATCAGACATTCAGTCTTTTCAGGGTTTAACTGAAGGAAGTGATTTTCTAACCAGTTAGTAGCTGACAGACACTCCAGTAGTTCAGACAGTTTGTAGAACTCTGAGTCCTTGAAGGAGCAGTACAGCTGAATGTCATCTGCATAAAGGTGGTAGGAGACATTGTGACATCTACTAATGATCTGTCCAAGAGGATGGAGATATAGTAAAAACAGGAGTGGACCCAGAACAGAGCCTTGGGGTACCCCACAGAACAGAGCCTGTTCTTTATGTCTCTACTCAGCCCCATCTTAGGGATTATATTAGATCCTACTGGTTTGTGAAGATATTTTACCTCTCCTCCTGAACACTTCCTCTGTTCTGATCATTGGTTTGGCGTTTGGGGATATTGAGTTGTTGTTGAGACGATCACATCAAAAGGATAGTTGTAGTCATAAGAAGTGGTAAACGGCTCATTTTTCTATAGATCTATCTAGAGTGTTCTACACTCCCCAAAGCGCTGTACAACACATCAGTCATTCACACACTGGTGGTGACCAGCTTCACTGTAGCCTCAGCTGTCCTGGGACACACTGACAGAGGTGGAGACGCCATGCACCGACGCCCAACAAGTCCCTCTGACCTCCACCAGGTCCCTCTGACCTCCACCAGGTCCCTCTGACCTCCACCAGGTCCCTCTGACCTCCACCAGGTCCCTCTGACCACCACCAGGTCCCTCTGACCACCACCAGGTCCCTCTGACCTCCACCAGGTCCCTCTGACCTCCACCAGTAGAAAAGGTGTTGAAGTGTCTCTAAGGACACGACAATGTAGCCCAGCTGGAGCTGGGATTGAACCAGCGACCCTCTGGTTACCAGAACGACCACTCTACCAGCTGACCTACACGCTGCCCCACTCCTGACCCACTTGTTTCTCCTGATCCTCCTTTGGGTTACTTGTTTAGGTGAGGTGTTGCATGTTTCACTCTGAATGTCTGAGCTAGAGCTGACTCACAGGAAACAGACGAAACCAGAGGCCTGGTGGTGCCAGGAGGCATACGGAGGTTCAGTATCATCCCCAGGGAGACGTCAACACATGGTCAGGATGGGCTTTGGACCCCAGTCCTCCAAATGGAGGGTAGAGCCTCTCGTCTCCTAGGCAACGCCTGGCTCCAAAATAACAATAATACTGTAAAAATCCATCATCCATCATCCATCGATCCATCCATCCATCCATCCATCCATCCATCCATCCATCCATCCATCCATCCATCCATCCATCCATCCATCCATCCATCATCATCCATCCATCCATCCATCCATCATCCATCCATCATCCATCCATCATCATTTATCCATCATCCATCCATCCATCCATCCATCCATCCATCATCCATCCATCCATCCATCATCATCCATCCATCCATCCATCCATCCATCCATCCATCCATCCATCCATCCATCCATCCATCCATCCATCCATCCATCCATCCATCCATCCATCCATCCATCCATCCATCCATCCATCATCCCTCCATCCCCAGCATTATTCCTGTGAGATCTAAAACCCTCATCATGAGTCTGAGAGTCGTATTTGTTGTCAGAAGAGCTGAAGAATGTTTTGTTTCAGACTTTTATCAGGAAAATGTTTTAAAACTTATAGAGACAGGATGTAAAGAAGTGCCAGTCACCATGTGAGCGTGTCATTAGTGAAGCAGCTGCAGCACATTACCAGAGTCAGCAGAATCCTGTCCTCCGTTTTCTGGAGTGTTGACAGGGTAAATACCGTCAGGGCGCCTCCAGTTCACTGGATTAGCGGCTTCTTCATTCATGAAGTCGGCCGCTTCCAAATCTTATCGAGGAGACGGATCAGAACTCACTGCCAGCGTCGTTACAAAGAGAGGACCGTTATCGCCATCAAAACAATCCGCCACAATTATACACTGAGGTAATTAAAAACTATCCTTTTCATTGTTGAGCCTCTGAAATCGTAATCTCTTTAAAAAAAGAATAAATTACACTCAGTCATTTTCTTTCCACAGATCAGTAGCTGGCTCTGCTCCATAAAAGCCCCTTTGGTTTCTTCTAATGAGGTGGGATCTAAACCCTTCTGGCTGCTAATTGCAGGTCTGATGCCCCTCCCACGCTTTATGATGTGTGACATTTTGCATAATTAATTGGAGGGTTTTAACATTAATTGAATAGCTGCACAGCTGTGACAGCAGCTCTATAGCACACACCATAAAAATCTAAAAAGCTCATGGAAGTTAAAAAGTGAGATATGTGTGACCGGAGACGGAGCCACATTAAATCACAGCACCTGGCTGCAGCTTATCTCCACCTTCAGCGTGGAGGCTCACTCACTCACTGATAGCTTTGTACAGTAAAGCCAACCACTACTAACCCGTTAGTTATGGTCAACACTCCTTTGACAGTTTTCTAAACAGAAAAGGTTCCTAGGATCTAAAAGTTCTTTGAATCCTGAAAGCACGTCTCCTCTGCATACATGAAGAAAAGTGATCAGCAGGCTGCACAAACCTGATCAGGTTTTACTGAACAAAGTCCATGAAGACCAGGAGAGAAGAGACCCTGATCCCAGCTGGACCTGAAGTCATCAGCGTCCATCTTTTAGTGTTTAACTACTGAAACTATCCACTGAGTTAGAACCAATAGATTTAGTAAAAAGGCAAAGCAGAGAGGGACGACTTTGATGTGACAGTCTGGACCCTGGGGATGTCCTCCTTAACACATCAGCAGGGATTGCTCACAAACACCATCATACAGGAGCTGCAGAGGCAACATGACACTGATTAATGACCGGAGAATCAATTAGCTCTCCAACGCTGACGCTTGTCCTGATTGGTTCCTGGCACTCAGATGATCAAACACCAGAGAAGTGGCTTTGAAATGAAAGCGAGCCACCTCAGGACAGACACAGAGAACAATCTGACAGAGACGGTGTGTCAACATCAACGGAGGTCTCTGCCAGTCGCGTGAGCCGCGTCGTCGTCTGTTCTTATGCCTGGTGTTTCTACAGTTTGCTCATTATTAATGGGCTGAAGTCCATGAGTGTGCAGGGAGCAGATGGCAAACTCTCAACAGATCGTGAGTTTACATTGCAACCCAATGCACTCTGTGAAGAAAAGAGGAGCAAAAGAAGTAAAGGGCCCCTTCCTGGCTGCTTGAAGCGACTCCAAACGTGATGTCACTGCTAATCCCATCAGGAAAACAGCTAAATCCGCTGCTCCCAGGCCTCAGTCACACAGATTGGCCATGGCAGCAGCCATGGAAAGGATAGGCCTATAAATAGGACAGCAGAGAAGCAGCCTCTGGTGCTGTCAATGGGGACCGGGTGGCAGACGATTCTCCTCCAAGGTGGGTGGTCGCAAACGGAGAAGAAAGGAGAGGATTCCCCTTGTGACTTGATGCCAAAATGCACATCCCCAGTGTCAGGCGCTCACAGTGACACATTCAGGCAAAGTATCCGGCAGGCAGAGCAGCAGAAAACACTAGAGCACAACGCCGATTGGCTGTGAGTGTGCAGGCTGCACGAGCAAGTTAGATAACAGAGTTCTGTCTGGTTCTTACAACAGTTAGCAACAAGCTCAGAGCACTTAGGTGAAAGCTGATGTTAGGTCACGTTTTCACTTTAAAAGGTCCTCGGATGGAGGAGAATTCAAAAGAAAAGATCTAATCATCTGTTTTAGGAACAGTATTCAAGTTAAAGGTCTGAAATTTGTTTTATCTGAATTACACAAGTGCAATAAATCAGTAAAGATCTGATTCAACAAATAAAAGACGACAGCTGCAAAAAACAGAACAATCAATCAATCAAATTTTATTTATAAAGCACTATTCCTGCCTGGGGCAGCTCAAAGTGCTCTACAGATTTAAAACAAAAATAAAACAATTCCATAAAAATAAAAACTGTGCTCCCCCCCCCCCCCACA
>SSNR01000319.1:627579-643692 GCA_006937965.1 Callopanchax toddi | reverse complement strand
GCCCCCCCCCCCCCCCACACACACATACATACACCCACACACCCACATATACACACACACACACACAAACTTTAAGATACCAAAATAACATTGACTAAATAACACTGGACTGAGCCCAGAAGAACCAGGTCAGGAGACGTGGTCTTGAGCCTGTTCTTAAAAACATCAACGCTCTCCGCGGCCCTCAGGCCCCCCAGCAGACCGCTCCACAGACGGGGGCCGTAGTACTGGAAAGAGGCCGCTCCATAGGTCTGTGTTCGGACTCTGGGGATTGTTAACAGACCGGTGCCGGAGGACCTGAGGGTCCGCGAAGGTTCATAAGTTAAAAGCAGTTCTTTAAGATAAGAAGGCCCAAGACCATTAAGACATTTAAAAACCAGTAAAAGAATCTTAAAATAAATCCTAAAACACACTGGGAGCCAATGCAATGATTTTAAAACTGGGGTAATATGCTCCTGGTCCTGGTCTTGGTCAGCACACGGGCAGCAGAGTTCTGTAGCAGCTGAAGGCTGGACAGAGACCAGACAGCAGGGCATTGTCTAAACGACTAGAAATAAAAGCATGCATTAAAATCTCAATGTTGTCTCGAGAGAGAATAGGGCGGACTCTGGCTATGTTCTTTAAATGATAAAATCCTGTTTTGACTGTATATTTAATGTGTGGAATAAAAGAGAGCTCAGAATCAAAGAGAACGCCTGATCAGGTTCCTGATTTGTACTGAAGGATTAAAAGACAAAGACTGTAATTCTCTCCGAGCCTCAGGACCAATGATTAAAACTTCAGTTTAGTCCTGGTTGAGCTGGAGGAAGTTCTCTGTCATCAGGCCTTTAGATCTAGAATACAGTTAAAAAGTGCATCAATGGGCCGGGGGTCATCAAAGGGCCGGGGGTCATCAAAGGGCCGGGGGTCATCAGGAGACACAGAGATGTAGAGCTGTGTGTCGTCAGCGTAACAGTGGAAGTTTATCCCGTGTCTCCTGATGACTCCACCAAGTGGCAGCATATAGAAGTTAAAAAGTATGGGTCCTAAAATTGAGCCTTGAGGTACACCATATTTAGCCTTATGGATCCGTGAGGAACATGTATCCATGGTTACCATAAAATTCCTATCTGTGAGGTAGGAGCTGAACCAGTTAAGGACAGTACCAGAGAGGACCACCAGGTGTTGCAGTCTGTTTAACAGAATCTGGTGATCCACTGGATCAAAGGCTGCACTTAGATCCAGCAGCACCAGGACTGACAGCTTGTGTGCGTCTAGATTCCACCTTAAATCACTAACTATTCTAAGTAGGGTCTAGATTCCACCTTAAATCACTAACTATTCTAAGTAGGGTCTAGATTCCACCTTAAATCACTAACTATTCTAAGTAGGGTCTAGATTCCACCTTAAATCACTAACTATTCTAAGTAGGGCTGTCTCTGTACTGTGGTTCGTCCTAAATCCAGATTGGTTGTTCTTTAAAATGTTATGGTCATTTAAAAAAGTTGTTTAATTGAATAAAACAAGCTTTTCTAAGATTTTGCATAAAAACGGTGAGTTGGATCCAGGTCTGTAGTTATTAAAAACACTGGGGTCCAGATTGCTCCTCTTCACCACAGCAGTTTTAAAGGCAGCAGGGAAGACCCCCGTCTGAAGAGAGCAGTTCATGAGGTTTAAGATCTCAGGCTCAAACGATGTATAAAATGATTTTAAAAGTGAGGAGGGAATTGGATCTAAAGACAGGTGGTTGGTTTGACTTGGGATAAAACTCTACCAAGCATCTCTGCATCAACCAGGACAAAACGGTTCAGTGTTTCCTCTGGTAAAAACCCACTAAAATCTGAATTAAAATCAGCTTTTTGCTCAGATAAAATGTTGGTTCTAATGGACTCGATCTTACTCCTGAAGTGATCAGCAAACTGTTCACAAAGGGAATCAGTTGGAGTTTCTGTGGTGGCAGTAAAATCAGGATTTATCAGTTTGTCAATGGTGGAAAACAGAACTTTGGGATTGTTTTTCTGAGTGTTAATTATTTTGGCAAAGTGGCATTTCTTGAGTTCTTAACAGCCGAATTGTAGATCTTTAGATGTTCTTTCATTATTCGATGGTTGATTGCTGATTTGTTGAACAAAACCCTAGAAGAACTAACAGGACTAGAGGCAGCTTTCACTCAGGTTAACAACTTATCCTTAAACAACGCTGTCCCCATGGGATTCACAAGGCCTCCTTCTCATGTCACCAGAATACTGATTCTGTTCAAAATGTTTCATAAACCTTACCAGAGTCATCAGTGACTCTGGAATCCTTCCTCATTTCGTTTGAGGGAGTCAGAAAGTGTGAGGAGAAGGAGTTGGTTTGGTATGAAAAAATGAAGTGAACTAAATGAGACATGATTGGGACACTTTGTGTCCAAATTGCAGCAAGAAAATGTGCACAACAATTGTAAGAATAAAGAAGAAATGATATCAAAACATCCTGAAGGTCAATAAAAGACATTTTGATCAAATCATGGATATTTTTCCAGGCGGTTGAGTCCCTCCTCTTTAGCTACAGAAACACAAACTACAGGTCTGACTGGAACTCGTCCTCTGGACGCTGATGGACGGCTGCAGCAGGTTCCTGGAAACGTCTTCACTTTAGTTTCTAAGAGTCATACGTGTCGGTCGGAGCTGGCAACCAAACTGTAACTAAAACTGAAAACTTAACAAATCCTGACAGTTGGGACACTTAGTGACTAAACTGTGAGCGACCTTTAGGTCTCTGTGTGAATTATGTAACATGTAACCTTACATTTGACTAGATTAAGTTACTAAAACACAAGTTAGGCCTTTAGTTCTTCTGTAGTTGATCTGAGTGAAGTCACCTAGCTTTTTTAAAACTGCTGCTGAAACAGTCGGCTAGCTAACAAAAAGCTATAACGCTGAAGGAATGTCAGCAGAAGAAGAGAGATTCATTCCTCACAGACTTTCTCAACTTGTCTTTTTTAATAGTAGAAATCTGAAGAACCCCAACTGCTTGAAGAATTGTCATTATTTTATTTTTGAAGATGCAGAGTAGCAGTGATTTCCAGATTTGATCACCAAACTGCGTTAGCACGCGGCGTCTTTATTGGTCCATATCACTGAAGAAAATATGACCATTTTTTGCACATATGTTACAATTTGTTTAGCAAATTTGTCAATATCAATTCAGTGTAATTCCAACTGAAAATCTGCATATTTCAATAATATCTCAATATTTTGTCCCCCAGTGGTTTTTGAAAGCGTTATTTCTGTGGGTTGGTGTTAGTGTGGAGGTAACACAGCAGCGACGTCACAAGATGAAGCAGCAGGTTAGGAAGTCCAAACTCTGAATTGGGCTGCTGCTGCCGAGCGTCGGCTCAGCGTGTTGAAGAACCGGCGTGAAGTGGCGTGATCCGGCAGACGGATTATGCAGATTCCTAAACGTGCATCACAAAGCACAGAAAAATGACTTCTGCTAGCCGAGTGTGTCTGCAGGAGCTTTAGCGGGACTCAAAGTCCTACGCTCTCTTATGACAGCAGTGATACTCAAGTGAACTGCTGAATGGATTGTGCACATGTGGGGGCATGTGATTGAAGAGGTGCACAGCAGAAACTCACTAGGAGGCGTTCCTGCAAGAAAGGGATTATGTTCTTTGGAAGGGAAATCTTCCCTGACAAAGTTGCACACAGCTGTCAGATTACAACAAGCCTCCAGGAGAAAGTATTGGTAGAAATAAGAGAGAAAGGTATCAGTAAGTCCCACGCCTCGTGTTCAGGTTCACTCACTGTGACTTTGGCTTTGCATCAACTAGAAACGTTTAATCGTGTTAGCTCTGTCAGCCTCTGGATCACATGGTCCGATGACACACATCTGATCACTTTTCAAATTGATTTCCAGTTCAGCTCCTTCAACCTGATTAAATCACGTTTTATTTATCTGATCAAAATCTGATCGAAGAGGAAGCGTTAAAATCAAATCCATCCATTTTTAAAGTTTTACCCGAGAGCTGGTTGTTGAGGACAGATCGAAGAGGGAAACCCGGACATCCATGACTCCAGCTCCACGCTCCCGCTCCTCCCGGGGAATCCTGAGGAGTTCCCAGAATCCCACTTTGTTTACTCCAACGTCTTGTTTGATGTCGAGAGGTTCTGTGAGATTCCACGCCTGCTCTGGGACTGTCTGTGGGTGAAATCGGTTTGTGTGTTGTTTTTGTCGTGCGGCTGCACACCACACACTGTAGCTTGGTTTTTGTGGCGGTGTGTGGGCTCGCTCATCATTTAAATCTGGACGATGTGAACCGTCCCCACCTGGTGGTCAAACCAAGCGGTGAACACCTGCTGTACGTGTTGTCACTGCACACCTCTAACATCTTTGGACATATCTCAGTCATTCTATTAAATTACCTGTAAAACTCAGCGGCCTGATTAAACCACCGTCGATGTTTGGGATCACTTTGCTTTGGTTTCTTGTTTGTTTGATGCCGAGCAGTTTGACCCTTCTGAGCTCCCGTCAGACAGGTTTGCTGCACGGCTAAAGGAATCCTAACACCACACCTGGAGCCTTTTGAGTGACAGCTACCTGCACCGATGTTTGTGTTTGTTGATTGCGATGCAGCAGGCATGGTCAGAACCACTGCTGTGTTTAAAGTTCTCACTAATGAAAAGTGACACGAGTAAACAGCTGACCTCTGCAGCTCTTTCACCCTCAGCTGCTGCTCGACACGCTGATTGGTGCTCAGACAAATGGCCGAGCGTTAATGATGCTGAAAAGCAGAGTGGGAAGAGAGCTGCTCTGCTCGGTGATGAACCCTTTCACAGGTTACACAGAGAAAAGCAGGACTCTGTCTCAGGGCTCGCTCTGATCGACTCCTGGTGTCTGAAGAGCTTCTGGAGCAGCTGTGGAGCGGAGAGACGCTGAACAGAATTTGTCCTCATTTAATTGTGTGAGCTGCTAATTTGTTTGCTGATTCCTGAATTTTGCAGAACAAGTCTTAATGAGCTCTGTGACTTTCATGGTGTTTCCCTTCAGACCCGACTGTGTACACTCAGACCAACAAATTAACTTCTGGATCGCTGCACTTTATACTTCTACCAGTTATTCACAGCTTTTATCATCGGGCTTGTGTTTTATCCTGCAGGGAAACAGGTCCGAGTCTCATTTTGATCCTGGGTTTCTTTCAGGATTTAAAGATCTCATGAAAAAGGTCAGTAGCTGATCAAAAGCAGTTTGTGTTCGTCTGGTGATTGGAGGGTTGTCGGTTTGATCCCAGCTCCAGCTGAGTCACTGCCATCGTGTTCTTGGGCACTTCACCCACATTTCCTGCTGGTGGTGCTGCAGGCTGAAGGGCCTGGTGTACGGCAGCGCGGCTTCTGTGGCCACAGTGTAGCTGACTGACGTTAGTGTGTGTGTGAGTGGGTGGAGGGTTAGAAGTGTGTGCACACAAACAGGTCCTTCTGCTACCAGAAAGGGAAGGGTCAAAGTGGTTCTAATGAGGTGAGCTACTGGTTCTGAAGGCAGAGTTCTCTGGGAGGTGAAGCGTCCCACACAGAGCTGGACTTACTGTGGTGAGCGAGCTTCTCCTCCCGGCTCTGTGGTCCAGGTGGAGCTCGGGAGAAGGCTGGATGGTTGGGGGTGGACAGGCAGAGAGGTTAGAGTGAGAAGGTCTGCACAGCATGAAGAAGGAGGAGCGGCTGGATGAGCAGTGAGGAGACCAACAGCTGATCAGGAGGAGAGTCCGGTAACTGGTGTCAGAGGAAGGAAGTAGGAACATGATGATCCAGAGACTGGGACTGGTCTTCCTATAAGAAGACGATGGGATGTTAGAGCCAGATTGATTCTCAGGTTAACGAGAGGAGGCCTGATTACAACCAGTGGGATGGAACCATGTGACCTGCTCCTCCTGATGAGGGTCAGCTGTTCGCCTGGCCACATACAGTCACACCCAGCAAGAGAAGGGAGGAAAAACACAAACCTACCAGCCTGAGGCACAGAGAACAGGACTAAATATTTAACAGGTAGTTTAGTTAAACCAAGTCAGATGTTTTAGATTGTGGGACTTTCTCTGTACTGGTGAAAATGTCCTCCTGGTTCTCCAGACTGAGATGCTCTGGCTGCTTCCACTGGGTCTGAGGTTAGAAAGTCTCAGAAGTTCCAGATCGAATCAGAGAACAGTCTCCTGGTTCACAGTTTAACTTCTCAAACAGAACTTTTCTGTTGAACACGTCGTTCCAGACTGACTCATGAAATGCCGTCAGATGATTCAGTTTTCGGCAAACTGAATTTAAAACTCTAACATCGATATAAGATAGTGATGTATAAAGGTTGTGTCACCGTACATTTCTATTTGATGTTAATCTTCTTGGTGTTTTCCTTTACTGGGATCTGACATGCACACTTCAGATGTTTCTCCACACTCAGTTGAAGCTAATGGCTCATTAAGAGGATTCTCCTGAACCTGTTGACAGGCTGTTCATGCACGTCGCTCCTGTGAAGCAGGTGTTGCAGCACAGTGTCCTGAGGACAGCAGCTGACATACCCACAAAGAGGAAAAGCCTATCTCATAAAGAACTTTGCAAATAAATCCATTATAATGAAAGCAGAGAAAAGGTCATGTTGGTTTGTTCATTCTGAATGTCTTACTGCTTGAAATGTTTCAACACTGGCTGCATTTTGATAGCAAACCTGCACGTAAATATGAGGTTTTGTTGCTTATAAACTGAATTTTCTACATACATTTGACATAATATCCTGCTTTCACAGACCTTTCTCTGCTCCCCCAGCTTGTCGCCATAAAAACAGATGGCTCTCCCCCAGTCCAGCATCCCTACTGCGCTTGCAGACAATCGCAAATTGAGCTGCAGTGGATACGGCACCGTTACATCAAGGCCAGCATATCCTGTCACGCGAATACAACATGGAGCTGAATAACAATATGATACAATGTCAGACAATGACAGACGCCTCTCCAGGAACCCGTTGTGTGACCCAGGAGATAAAGTGTGCACGGAGGGGAAAAGTGTTGCTTTGTGAGGCGTGAAACAAAAGATAGCAGCAAGATTTTATGCAAACATAGTAGCTGAAATATTTAGCATTTGTAGGTCAATGAAGTGCACTGAAGTAGCACAAGAAGAAGCTATGAGCTGCACATCAGTGTGTCCTCCTACGACTGTTTTACCTTTTGTGTTGTCAAAGCAATAAAGAGAGCCGACCTCAGCAGGACGCACGCAGATGTCAATTTTAATATTTTAAAGATCTTTAGCGGTGACCTTTTCAGAATCAATGCTTTTGGGTGACATCCAGCAAACTGCAGCTCTCTAAAGGGACCTCCCTTTAGAGAGCTGAGGCACAGATGGAGGAGGTGCTGCTCCTTGTTTTATGTAGACAGTGACCTCCACATTCATGGAGGTGCAATCAAAACCTAAAGGGAATTTATGGCCATTTTAAAGTGTGTTTCTGTGTAAAAGTTACAAATAATTCCTTGATCTTGACTTTGATCCAGCTCTCTGCTCAGGGGTGTTTAAAATGTGGCCCACGGGCCGTTTGTGGCCTAAAGCAGGTCAGGCTTGATGTCATTTTAACCTGCCAGCAGGTGGTTGAAGTAGAGAAAATGCTTTTAAACAAGGTGAGACTTTTACAATTGTGAGGCCTACAAACAGACAAAAACTCATTGTTAAATGGAGAATTTAAGTCCAATACAAAAGGTGCATCTTCAGTTTTAATGTCCTGCTAGAAACCCTCACTGACTTTACTTCATTCACTAAACCTGACAGCAATGTGACTGAAGAAGAATGAGCCACATCCTGTTGTAGCGTTACCAAATACGCTATAGCCTCTGACCTCTGACCCCTGTTGACCATCACAACAATAACCCATCTTTTTCCCAATAACTCAGATTATAATGACTTTTTATTATGTTTTAACCTGAATCAACATTCCTCCAAGGGTCCGGTCGTGCCGGAAGACTCCACAGGACTCTTTAGTTATAATAATAAACTTAAAGACTTTTAGTGTCTCTTCCTAAAATGACACTTTAATTAAACTGTTCAGAAAAGTCTTAATATGATTAATGCCTTTTCTCCCACAGTATTATGAATGTTTGATCCAGCTTCAGTATTATTTCATACATACTTTGCTAAAAGGTTAACTCTACATTATTCATGTTCAGTCCATATTAAGGTAACTGTCGTTTTAAAAGTCTGAGTCATGTGACTTGTTACACATCTCCCATTGGGCCACGTCCCACTAATGCTCCATCTTAAGCTCTCCACTTCTGGAGACACAGGAGATCTGGTCTAGACACTGACCAGACACGCTGGCTGTCCACCTCTACACAGCTCAGCTTTTCCTAAAGTTGCCGGTCCTCCTGTACGGGTCACAGCCCGTCGGGCCGATGAAACCTGATTCCCGTTTTGAGGTCCGACACCTTCAGTCTGACGCTCTCTGAACCATGGGAAATCCAGCCTCTGACACGGCTCTGTTAGCTCAAAAGGCTAACCACCAGCTAACTCAGAAATGGGTCTTCTGACTGCTGTATCCAGGAAAAACCCGTTCGCCCCGAGGCGGCGTGGCCCCCAACGGTCGAGGAATTCCACCTTCCAGTGGTCGTCCACCCACACCGGACTTGATCCACGGAACGCCAGTTAAGTAGAAACTCTCTCTGGTAAAACTGACAGGCTACTTTGATAAAGTTAACACTCCACGTAGCTTACCCCAAGTAACTCCTCCTCTCCAAATTAAACCAAATTAAGATAAAACATCCCTAGCCTTAACCACCATGAGGCTCAGAGCATTAAAACTTCTTCTAAGATCAATTTAGAACACTTTAACATCGTGTTGACCAAAAGCTTATCTGCTAACTGCTGTACTGGTTGTCCGTGTCTTTTATAATAAAACTTCTAAAGTCTAATTCCTGGACTCAGACTTCTATTCGTCAATATTAAAATACATAATTTACTCCCTGTAGCATCAGCAGATCCTAGAGTGCCTGTGGAGTCTAGTAAGTGAAAGCTTCAGGGAACCTCCTCTGTGTCAGACGGACAAAACAAAGCTAGATCTCTACAGAAGTGTCTGCAAATTATAAACCAAACATAGAGTTTATAAAACGCTACACTGTTCTGGTTCAGAGACTCATTCATTTGATAAGTACATGCTTTAGACCAAAAACTAGAAAACACATAAAAACCACATGAGACCCTTTCAATAGCTCATATTTACAAAAATACGTTAATAAAATATTTAAAGTTTATGTACTGAGTAGACGCTTTTATTCAAAGCAAATTACAAATGATAAGGCTGACAACAAACTACTTAGAGTCAGTCTCTGAGGTGAGAGTGAAGGGAAAGAATAGCAGCATAGAGGGAAGTGCACACAGTGCAGTAGAGAGGAGGGGAGGTGCAGAGTAGGTGTTAGAAGAAACATCCACAGTGAAGCTACAGTCGTATGCAGCAAGAAGCCATTCAACTGTCACCAAACAAGCATTGACAAGAAATCACAATCACTTAGAGAACAAATATGCAGGATGACTGGGAGCAGTTTCCCTCAAAGAGAAGTCAGACACTTCCTCACAGAGGAGCTGTGATGTGTTCTGAAGGCTGTGAGTAAGTTGATGGGATCATCGTAAAGACATAAAGCTGCTGGAAAGATGCCTCTGGGCAAAACAAGTCCCTCAGCTCCAAAAGAAAGAAGCTGCGCTGCTTTGACAACTCAGAGAAGGACAGGTCAAAACAAAGTCCTCACCATGTGACCGACGCTCCGCAGGACTTTAAAGGCACGGCTGAGAAAAGACACCCAGTTGTTTGATCAAATGAGGAAAATATGAGAAATGGACAAAAAATATATACACAAATATTATTGATGTGGCTTATCAGTTAGAGACGTGAATAAAATGAGGTCTAGTCTGGGATTTATGCTCCAGCAGACGGACAGTTAATTCCCTTAAGCCTGTTTGGAAAACTGAGCGTCTGAAACGGTGAAACATCAAAGTCTTCTGAACAAACTGACTTTTGATTTTCATTTCAGGGAGCTGAAACCACTTCTTTATGAAAGCTGGGTGATTTATTATTAATGAAAATAATTTAAATCTGACATTTTTAAATTAAATGTTATCACACAAGTAGAATATGTGGTTTTCAGTCTTTTTGCTGAGCAGTTGTTGGACAGCAAAACACAACAGAGTCTGTTACTTATGGAGGAATGTACAGAGTACAGGGTATTTACGAAGGTACAGAGTACTTACATGGATACATACTAGGTAAGTACAGGATATGTACAGGAGTACAGACCAGGTACCTAAGGTTATGTACAGTGTAGGTCCAAGGTACTTTTAAGAGGTATATGCAGAGTACTTTCCCTAAGCAGCCCCTCCATATTTATACTGTATGTACTCAGTACGTATCCCTGAATATTTTACATCAGACTAATAAAAACTAGTGTCATGTCAGGATTCGAGGTGAAGCAGGACCCGATGGTGCAGGTGAGATGGAGGAACAGGAGGCCGAAGATGAACTTCAAAGGATTTATTAGAACTTAGGACTTAACAGCAGGCATGACAGGAGGAAAAAAGGTAAACATCCCAGACAATCCAACGAATGACCAAACAGGAGGGAACGTATACACGAGGAGAGGAGTGATCAGAGGGAACAGCTGGTTCATGGGCAGGTGAACCACACACACACACACACACACACACACACACACACACACACACACACACACACACACACACACACACAAACAAAAACATGACAACATGAACAGGGAACACAGGTAGCATGAGTAAAAAGACTAATGGACATGGGTGTGAACACACAGGACAAACTAAAGAGACGGGACAGAGACCAGGACAAACCACAACTACAGGACACAACCAAGAACTGGCAAACGGGGCGCGGCTGTGAAGGGGCAGGCAGGATGAACCAGGGGCCAAGATCATGACAGTACCCTCCCTCCCCCGCAAGGGCGGATACCAGACGCCCACAGTGCGTGAATGACTGTTGTGTTGTACAGCACTTTGGGGAGTGTAGAGTCTAGAAAGCACTCTATAAATAGAGGATCTTTACCATTTAGCATACCAGACGCCCACAGGAAACCAAGCGGGGATGACACAGGGGCCAAGATCATTTTCATTGCTACGCTGACGACACACCACTATACATCTCCACCAAATCCATCAGCCCAGTCATTCTCTCCACCATCACAGGCTGCCTGGGCGACATAAAACACTGGATGGACACCAACTTTCTAAAACTGAACTCATCATCACTGGTCCCAAATCCCTCTTATCCTCTGCTCAAAATATCTCCCTCCTAATCGACGTCACAGTCACACCCTCCTCTACAGTTCACAACCTCTGCCTCATCTTTGACTCCTCCCTCCTTCAAATCTCACATCAATAACATCACCAGGACATCGTTCTTCCACCTCTGTAACATCGCCCGTCTCCGCCCATCCCTCTCTCACTCCACTGCTCAAATACTCATCTCTGCCTTCATTACCTCCAGACTGGACTACTGTAACAGCATCCTCTACGACTTCCTTCCACGGCCGTACACAAACTACAGTACATCCAAAACTCAGCAGCACGTCTACTCACCCACACCCGCTCCAGAGACACATAACTTCTGTCCTCAAACAACTCCACTGGCTCCCAGTTCAACACCGGATTCATTACAAACTGCTCCTCATCACCTACAAATCCCTCAATAACCTGGCTCCCCCTTATCTCACTGAACTTCTCCATCGTCGTTCTCCTACCGTCACCTCCGCTCTGCTGACTCCCGTCTCCTCTCGCCAACAAGAACAAAACATCGCACCTTGGGGGATCGAGCATTTGCCGCTGCTGCCCCAACCCTTTGGAACTCTCTCCTACAAAACATCAGGATTGCTGACTCTCTCTCTACTTTCAAGTCACTGCTCAAAACCCACCTATTTAAACAGGCTTTCCCTTCATCATCATCCTCACCAGCACCCATTAATCAGCTTACTGTCAGTGTTTGTTAGATTGTGTGTGTTTATTAATTCTGTGTTCATTGCTCTGTTTGTAAAGTGTCTGAGTGTCCAAAAAAGCGCTATACAAGTTTGAGTTATTATTATTATTATTACATGTCATCCTACTTTGGTTGGGCCTTATTAGTTTAAAAGAAGCTGTTTGCTGTTTCTCTTTGATAATTCACTGCCCCAACATCAGTGTGATCACACACAAGCTGCACAGTCAATAGAGTGACAACAGAGTTGTTGGCGTTCTGTACACACTGACCACCGCCTCTCACACTGACTCTGTAAATACCTGCAGCACAGAGGTTTATCAGCCATGTGGATCCACATTCTGCTGCTGAACGCTCACACAACACAACAAAGAATGTTCAGGCTTGACTTTACAGGTCATGAATACGGTGTCCAGGAAGGATGGTGAAGGTCCCCCCCCCACGTTGACTTCTTTAATCCTAGTGTTATCAGAAAAGCTTCACTGTAAAAACGATTGATGGATGGCTACTCAACACGGCTCTGACATGAGTGATAAAGCTTCTCTACCTTTACCTTTCACTGTCCTGTTTACTGCTGCCATGTTGTGTTTTTGTGGTTCACTCACTGTTTTTAGGCTACATGGACTTCTGTGTTGTTTCAAAAGCACAAATATCACCAGCAGTGGATTGTAGGAACTCTGGAGCACTCCAGGTCCAGGAAAACTTTCTAATGTTTCAGCTAAAACAACGGAGAAGAAGAAATGTCACATCTCTGGATCGTCCTGATGATTTGGACTGTTCTTTATCTGTAACTTTTGTTACATGTTTTGAATATATTTTGAAGCATTTTTAAAATCATGATTTCAGCTTCTGAATTGCCACCTGGTTCCCTTTAGTAATCACCCCTCCAGTGGCGGCCCGTCCATAGGGGGCGCTCAGGCGCCACCCCACCAGTCCAAGAGGAAAAAAAAGAGAAATATGATCACAAAATATAAAAAACTAACATGAAAATAAAACTAAACGAGTCATCCATTATATACACAATAAGTGCTGTGTATAATCTGCATTTAGGTGTAGTTTAGAAAGGTTTTCTTACTATTTTTTACTGGACTGATAGGTCGTGTTTCTCTGGGTTCTACTGCTCATGTCTGGACGGGACGCCGTCCCAACATAGCGCATTGTTTTCTGCCCCTGACGCATGCGCACTGAGTGCAAAAAATAGGAGATCGCTCGGGACGCAGGTCTTCAGCGTCCCTGTGTGACATGCGCACAACAGCAGGAGTCTGGAGTGTTGCTCAGACCGAAACCGGAAGTTCTTGCTCTCTTTTTAATGGAGGGTAGAAAATGGATATTTATTCAAACAATCCTTCTTGCCCGCTTGTGAAAACAAGCCGAATGATTCCATTTGTCCTGATTTCATCAACTCAGTGGTGAGTGACTTCGTTTGTTTGTTTCTTTTTCTTAATGACTATGTGTCTGTCACGGATTTTCCCATTCAAAAACCCCATAGGCGGAGCTAGCCGCGGCTAGCAGTGCTAAGTCCTGATGAGTGAATTTATACCTTAAATAGCGACATGTGTTTGTTGAGGTGTCTACCAAATGTTAGAGAAATACAGGTACTGCTGATTGAATACGTTGGTTTATGTAGTTTAGCCCGTTTTTCATGCGTTTTCTCTACTTTTCATTAAATTATTATGGCGTTTTAAGGAAGTTTGGTCTGACTGGGTTTGATGGGCCTTATCAGTGGATTTGACTTTATTTTGTTGTTAATTCCCTTCATTAGCAGTGGCGGCTGGTGAAATTTTTTTTGGGTGGGGTGCATTTTTGCTAGTCAGTTTTCAGATGCGCAAAAAAAAAAAATCACATATCACCATTAGGGCAGGGAATGATGAAAAGTATTTTCATCTGACTGAATATTTTGCTGGTAAAAATCCCTACCACCAGTTCTCTAAAAATGAGTGAATTTATATCTTAAATAGCGACATGTGTTTGTTGAGGTGTCTGCCGAATGTTAGAGAAATACAGGTACTGCTGATTGAATACGTTGGTTTATGTAGTTTAGCCCGTTTTTCATGTGTTTTCTCTACTTTTCATTAAATTATGATGGTGTTTTAAGGAAGTTTGGTCTGACTGGGTTTGATGGGACATATCAGTGGATTTGACTTTCACTCATCAGGACTTAGCACTGCTAGCCGCGGCTAGCTCCGCCTATGGGGTTTTTGAATGGGAAAATCCATGACAGACGCATAGTCATTAAGAAAAGAAACAAACAAACGAAGTCACTCACCACTGAGTTGATGAAATCAGGACAAATGGAATCATTCAGCTTGTTTTCACAAGCGGGCAAGAAGGATTCTTTGAATAAATATCCATTTTCTACCCTCCATTAAAAAGAGAGCAAGAACTTCCGGTTCCGGTCTGAGCAACACTCCAGACTCCTGCCGTTGTGCACATGTCACACAGGGACGCTGAAGACCTGCGTCCCGAGCGATCTCCTATTTTTTGCAGTCAGTGGCATGGGTCAGGAGCAGAAAACAATGCGCTATGTTGGGACGGCGTCCCGTCCAGACATGAGCAGTAGAACCCAGAGAAACACGACCTATCGGTCCAGTAAAAAATAGTAAGAAAACCTTTCTAAACTACACCTAAATGCAGATTATACACAGCACTTATTGTATATATAATGGATGGCTCGTTTAGTTTTATTTTTATGTTAGTTTTTTATATTTTGTGATCCCTATTTCTCTTCTTCTTCCTCTTGGGACTGGTGGGGCGGCGCCCGAGCGCCCCCTATGGACGGTCCGCCACTGTTCATTAGTTGAGCTGATTGTCATGACTTGCTTGGTTAGTGGTTGTTGTTGAATCGTAACATTAATGATCTGACTGTTAGTTAGAGATGATTGATGTGTTTGTGGTGTCAGTAGGAAGCTGATTGTGAATATTAAGTTGTGTTTCTGACCTTGTGGAGGTCAGGTTGGTTTACTTCTGTTGTGACCACATTGTGGTTGTTTTTATTTTTATTTGTATCTGATTATATTGATATTATTCTAAGGTCTCCTCATGAAGACTTTATGATTTCTTTACTGTTTGATGTGTAGAATTAGACCTAACAGCTCCACATTGTTAGAGAACTGGTGGGAGGGATTTTTACCAGTAAAATATTCAGTCAGATGAAAATATTTTGCTTCATTCCTGCTCTAGTGGTGATGAGATGTGATGTTTTTGCGCATCTGAAAACTGACTAGCAAAAATGCGCCCCACCCAAAAAAAATTTCACCAGCCGCCACCGCACCCCTCCCTGTATTTATACTCTGTTCTTCTCTTTGTTTGTTTTTCCAGATTGGTCCTTTATCGTGCGTTTTAAGGCCTTTTTTCCATTCCAGTTTCTCAGGTTACCTGAGTTGTATTTTTAGAGTCTTGCTTAGATTCTGAACCACCTTCAACAACAGACCACCTGTGCCTGACTCTTTTAGTCGTGTCTATGTGACTCTTTTAGTCGTGTCTATGTGACTCTTTTAGTTGTGTCTATGTGACTCTTTTAGTTGTGTCTATGTGACTCTTTTAGTTGTGTCTATGTGACTCTTTTAGTTGTGTCTATGTGACTCTTTTAGTTTTGTTCATGTGACTCTTTTAGTTGTGTTCATGTGACTCTTTTAGTCGTGTCTATGTGACTCTTTTAGTTGTGTCTATGTGACTCTTTTAGTTGTGTCTATGTGACTCTTTTAGTTGTGTCTATGTGACTCTTTTAGTTGTGTCTATGTGACTCTTTTAGTTGTGTCTATGTGACTCTTTTAGTTGTGTCTATGTGACTCTTTTAGTTGTGTCTATGTGACTCTTTTAGTTGTGTCTATGTGACTCTCTTAGTTGTGTCTATGTGACTCTTTTAGTTGTGTCTATGTGACTCTTTTAGTTGTGTCTATGTGACTCTTTTAGTTGTGTCTATGTGACTCTTTTAGTTGTGTCTATGTGACTCTTTTAGTTGTGTCTATGTGACTCTTTTAGTTGTGTCTATGTGACTCTTTTAGTTGTGTCTATGTGACTCTTTTAGTCGTGTCTATGTGACTCTTTTAGTTGTGTCTATGTGACTCTTTTAGTTGTGTCTATGTGACTCTTTTAGTTGTGTCTATGTGACTCTTTTAGTTGTGTCTATGTGACTCTTTTAGTTGTGTC
>SSNR01000319.1:611655-625234 GCA_006937965.1 Callopanchax toddi | reverse complement strand
GCTTTTAGTTGTGTCTATGTGACTCTTTTAGTTGTGTCTATGTGACTCTTTTAGTTGTGTCTATGTGACTCTTTTAGTTGTGTCTATGTGACTCTTTTAGTTGTGTCTATGTGACTCTTTTAGTTGTGTCTATGTGACTCTTTTAGTCGTGTCTATGTGACTCTTTTAGTCGTGTCTATGTGACTCTTTTAGTTGTGTCTATGTGACTCTTTTAGTCGTGTCTATGTAACTCTTTTAGTTGTGTCTATGTGACTCTTTTAGTTGTGTCTATGTGACTCTCTTAGTTGTGTCTATGTGACTCTTTTAGCTGTGTCTATGTGACTCTTTTAGTTGTGTCTATGTGACTCTCTTAGTTGTGTCTATGTGACTCTTTTAGTCGTGTCTGTGTGACTCTTTTAGTTGTGTCTATGTGACTCTCTTAGTTGTGTCTATGTGACTCTTTTAGTTGTGTCTATGTGACTCTTTTAGTCGTGTCTATGTGACTCTTTTAGTTGTGTCTATGTGACTCTTTTAGTTGTGTCTATGTGACTCTTTTAGTTGTGTCTATGTGACTCTTTTAGTTGTGTCTATGTGACTCTTTTAGTCGTGTCTATGTGACTCTTTTAGTCGTGTCTATGTGACTCTTTTAGTTGTGTCTATGTGACTCTTTTAGTTGTGTCTATGTGACTCTTTTAGTTGTGTCTATGTGACTCTTTTAGTTGTGTCTATGTGACTCTTTTAGTTGTGTCTATGTGACTCTTTTAGTTGTGTCTATGTGACTCTTTTAGTTGTGTCTATGTGACTCTTTTAGTTGTGTCTATGTGACTCTTTTAGTTGTGTCTATGTGACTCTTTTAGTCGTGTCTATGTGACTCTTTTAGTTGTGTCTATGTGACTCTCTTAGTCGTGTCTATGTGACTCTTTTAGTCGTGTCTATGTGACTCTCTTAGTCGTGTCTGGTGCTTTTCTCTACAGGTCTCTGCTGATTCTGTTGGATTTTCGCTGCAGGTCAGACTGTGAGCTGTTGGGAGACGTTTCCCTGTTACTTGGAGGAGTAATAGGGTTGGTTGTGGTTCCTGCAGAGTGGGGTGAAGAATAAGATTGAGGCATGACAGACTTCATGAACAGCCGTAGCAAAAACTCTGAACCACATTTTTCCATTTTCCTCCCTAAGTTTCCAGCTGACACGGTCTGCAGAGCACTTCCTAGAAATCACCTGTCAGACTGTCAGAGTGAGGAAGTTGTAAGAATTGTTCTTCTACACTTTTGAAGGAATAATCCATGACACTTTCCACCTGAAAGTTCATAATTGATATATGGGGCGACCACTGAGGCTCAGACTGAGACGGGATTCCTCACCACCTTCACTTGGTAACGTTTTCTTTATTATCTCAGTCATTCTCAGTGTTCCTATATCATTACATGTTTATTATGACTTTGGTGAACTTTTCCAGAAATGAATGATGGTTTTTATTTATCCAAAGGTCTTCCTATTGTCAGACAGCTGGGCTGTGTGGTGCATTAAACCAGTATCAACTGGGCTCAACTGGTGTGACAGATTCAAGCAGATGACCTGAGAGAGTTTCCATCATGGAGCTGTTCTCTGTTTAACTTCTGTTCAAAAAACGTGGGGAATTTTAGAAAACTTTTGGATCAGAGACCAAATTTTGAAGAAACTGCTACCTAAATATGTCACTTAGTTAGTGTGGCGAGCAGCGGCGGATCTAGAGAAATACTTATGGGGTGGCAAAAGAGGGACAAGAACTTTTCTGGGATGGCGCCATATACGAGAATATTATTATATCTATGCCAGCTGGGGTGGCAGCTGGGGTGGCAGCTGGGGTGGCAGCTGGGGTGGCAGCTGGGGTGGCAGCTGAGGAAGCAAGGCTTTCTTTTAGGGTGGCAACTGCCACCCTGTGCCATGCCGGTAGATACAAGATGACTTTATTGTCAGCGTCCTGACTCCTGATACAACGAAACTTAGTTTCAGTACAGCTGTTCCAAGATTCAGACAAACAACATGAAACAAACAGGAAACATTTGACTGTGGGCATGCGCGTATGTATGTGCTCCCTTTAGTAGATCCGCACATGCTGGCAAGCCATCCTATACTGTATATGAGGATCTACAGTCTGGCCATGATCCATTAAATCCATCCTCAGTCTCCAGGTAAACAACGAGGTCTCCTAGCTAGTTTACAGAGACACGTCTCGGTGAACTCACCCCTCCCGTCGGGTAAAATCCATACGCCAGCCTCCCGCCGACATAGGACCACGGTTTGTAAAGGTGACAAAGCAGAGTCTAACTCCAGCCGCAGAAACGTTCCCCCAGCTTTTGTTTGTTTTATCTCCACAATACATTTATGGCTATATTATATTAGAACGTTGTTAAGAGGCTTTAAAAAAAACGTTAAAAGCTACATTGTTTACCTGGCTACTGAGTATGGCTTTAAATGACTCATTCACAGGGGCGGGATGAACGCTATATATATATATATATATATATATATATATATATATATATATATATATATATATATATATATATATATATATATATATATATATATGTGTGTGTGTGTGTAGTTTAATTTATATCACACTATGTTCTAAGACTAGGGAGAATAGATAATATAGATTTTTTGTGTTTTGTGATTTTTTTAATAAGGTAGGTTACTATATATTTTCTTTCTCATTTTCTGTCTCATTACTTCTTTTAATTCTGTTAGAATTTTCACTTTTAGCACAGGTTTTTTATCTTGATGCCAAACGATTCGGCGTTTCACTTCATGACTGAACCATCTTGGATCATAAGTAGAGGTTTGTGAGGCTGTGGACAGTGTGCTGTGTGAGAGCTCATCTCTGGGTCTGTCCCTCCACACTTTTCTTATCTCTACAGAGACATTGTAAGTGCAGTGAAATCATGTCCCCATCAGAGGGAGTAAATGACTTCTGAAAGGAGTCATTTTTCAGTGACTCTGATATTTGGCAGCAGCAGGAGCTCGCTGGTCGTTGTGTCATTTAGTCTCATCTGAACAGCTGGAGCTCAGAGCAGCAGGTCATCACCATTTAAAGCATCGCATACGATAACATTCAACTAAACATATCACAATAATATAACGCTGAAATTAGACATATATCATGGTGAAATGCAAAGAGACAAGAAATTATGCACGACAATAGTACCACACCATCTCATACCGTTCAGTTCAATGATTCCAACTGAAAATGTCACATTTTCCTGTCATTTTGTGTCTCCAACTCAGCCCTGGTGGCTATGTTGATTCATATAAATCATTTTTTGTAGGTGTCAACAAACATAATTTGTCTGCATTACTGACACAATTAAAGATCATTTCAAACTAGAAATGCTCAATATTGTCTTTTTTACCGATATTGTCTAACTCCTAATTTTCAATAACGATATAAACTGATACCGATAAGCAGCGTAGCCCTCTTTAAATAAAGACAAACAAAATCATTTTAGGTAACCAACATCCCATAACTCCTATCATACCTAAACTTTAAGTATTGTCAGTGCAAAAATAGAAGAACTGCTTCAATTCCTCTTCAAAAAAGGAAACCATAACCATAATCCATAACCTCCACTTTACAGTCATTACTAATGGAGACACTTTGGGATAATTCCAAACCAAAGACAGGTTGGTGAGTCCTCTTATGTTAGGCTGCAGGTAATGACGTAGTTTTATGCAAGGTGTGCCAAATAAATAAATATATCTCAAAAACTAAACATCAGATTAGTTCTATTTTGACATTTTGGGAGAGAGGAGAAGTAGCCGAACAGTTTGATGTATAAAATGTGAACGGTATGTAAAGGTTGTGTGTGTCATTACAAAAAGCAATACCGATATTTTCCAATATTACATTTTAATGCCGATATCGGCCGATATTATCGGTAGAGCGATAATATCAAACATCCCTATTGACCAGAGCTGCTGGTCCTATGAGGGAACGAGTTGCTGCTGAGGCTAACGCTAACCCACGGTTAGAGGAGGGGATTCACGGGATTAGCTGGCAGTCGTGGGTGTTGGACGTGGACATTGAGCTTTTGGCAATAACTCTGTTGCAGCCTTGGATAACATCTGTACCAAAACTACATTTTGAGTCCAGCTTTGATGACTACATGTAAACCCTGTTGGACCATGAGTGATCCTTAGCAGAGAACACTTCCTACATTTGATCCAACACATCGCAACAACTCCCACATGTTTTATGTTCACTCGAATTACAAATCTAATCAATCAGGAGAAAGCTGGACAAGCAGACACTTTATTAGGGATGGACAATTAGAATAAAATGACTTATAAATAAACATCAAGTCAGCGAGAACCTTATTTTGTTTCTGTTTTAAACGATAAAGAATTACATCTGAGTTATCACATGGTGCAGGTTTTGAATCATTTTCACATCTTTATGAATTTTTGAACAGAAAATCTTCACCTCACACAGACGGAGACTCTCACACAGTGTTTCTATTTTCTTCTTTCTCCTGGATGAAAATATCGAGGGAGCTCAATCAGAGTGCTGATAGTGAAATGCCACTGAGCTGCGCTGGAGAGAATGCACCTGAGAGGCTTTGTGATTTATTGCAAGGCGAAGCTGAAGCCAAGTCGCCAACTCTAATTAGAAAATCCTGTGCAGGCAGCTGAGTGCAGCAGCAGGCTTTAAATCTCAGAGCCGACAGCCTCAGACTGCAGCAGCATCCTGGTTCCGTGCAGGAAGGAACCGCAGAAAGCGTCCCTGTTTGTGATTCCGTATTTAAAATGGAATCTTATCCAAACCTTTCTGGGGTGAAGGCTTCATTCTTATATCTTTTAAAACCTGACACTAAACTGAATTTGTATTTCTGTGTGTTTCTGTGTTTCTGTATTTCTGTGTTTCTGTGTTTCTGTATTTCTGTGTTTCTGTATTTCTGTGTTTCTGTATTTCTGTGTTTCTGTGTTTCTGTATTTCTGTATTTCTGTGTTTCTGTATTTCTGTGTTTCTGTGTTTCTGTATTTCTGTATTTCTGTGTTTCTGTATTTCTGTATTTCTGTATTTCTGTATTTCTGTGTTTCTGTGTTTCTGTATTTCTGTATTTCTGTGTTTCTGTATTTCTGTGTTTCTGTATTTCTGTGTTTCTGTATTTCTGTGTTTCTGTGTTTCTGTATTTCTGTGTTTCTGTGTTTCTGTATTTCTGTGTTTCTGTATTTCTGTGTGTTTCTGTATTTCTGTATTTCTGTGTTTCTGTATTTCTGTGTTTCTGTATTTCTGTGTGTTTCTGTGTTTCTGTATTTCTGTGTGTTTCTGTATTTCTGTGTGTTTCTGTGTTTCTGTATTTCTGTGTTTCTGTATTTCTGTGTTTCTGTATTTCTGTGTGTTTCTGTGTTTCTGTATTTCTGTGTGTTTCTGTATTTCTGTATTTCTGTGTTTCTGTATTTCTGTGTTTCTGTATTTCTGTGTGTTTCTGTGTTTCTGTATTTCTGTGTGTTTCTGTATTTCTGTGTGTTTCTGTGTTTCTGTATTTCTGTGTTTCTGTATTTCTGTGTTTCTGTATTTCTGTGTGTTTCTGTGTTTCTGTATTTCTGTGTGTTTCTGTATTTCTGTATTTCTGTGTTTCTGTATTTCTGTGTTTCTGTATTTCTGTGTGTTTCTGTGTTTCTGTATTTCTGTGTGTTTCTGTATTTCTGTGTGTTTCTGTGTTTCTGTATTTCTGTGTTTCTGTATTTCTGTGTTTCTGTATTTCTGTGTGTTTCTGTGTTTCTGTATTTCTGTGTGTTTCTGTATTTCTGTATTTCTGTGTTTCTGTATTTCTGTGTTTCTGTATTTCTGTGTGTTTCTGTGTTTCTGTATTTCTGTGTGTTTCTGTATTTCTGTGTGTTTCTGTGTTTCTGTATTTCTGTATTTCTGTATTTCTGTGTTTCTGTATTTCTGTATTTCTGTGTTTCTGTATTTCTGTATTTCTGTGTTTCTGTGTTTCTGTATTTCTGTATTTCTGTGTTTCTGTATTTCTGTGTATTTCTGTTTTTCTGTGTTTCTGTATTTCTGTGTTTTTCTGTATTTCTGTGTTTCTGTATTTCTGTGTTTCTGTGTTTCTGTATTTCTGTGTTTCTGTATTTCTGTGTTTCTGTATTTCTGTATTTCTGTGTTTCTGTATTTCTGTATTTCTGTATTTCTGTGTTTCTGTATTTCTGTATTTCTGTATTTCTGTGTTTCTGTATTTCTGTGTGTTTCTGTATTTCTGTGTTTCTGTATTTCTGTGTATTTCTGTGTTTCTGTATTTCTGTATTTCTGTATTTCTGTATTTCTGTGTTTCTGTATTTCTGTGTTTCTGTATTTCTGTATTTCTGTATTTCTGTATTTCTGTGTTTCTGTATTTCTGTGTATTTCTGTGTTTCTGTATTTCTGTGTTTCTGTGTTTCTGTATTTCTGTATTTCTGTATTTCTGTGTTTCTGTGTTTCTGTGTTTCTGTATATCTGTGTATTTCTGTGTTTCTGTATTTCTGTATTTCTGTATTTCTGTGTTTCTGTATTTCTGTATTTCTGTGTTTCTGTATTTCTGTGTTTCTGTGTTTCTGTGTTTCTGTGTTTCTGTATTTCTGTGTATTTCTGTATTTCTGTATTTCTGTGTTTCTGTGTTTCTGTATTTCTGTGTTTCTGTATTTCTGTGTTTCTGTGTTTCTGTATTTCTGTGTATTTCTGTATTTCTGTATTTCTGTATTTCTGTGTTTCTGTATTTCTGTGTATTTCTGTATTTCTGTATTTCTGTGTTTCTGTGTTTCTGTATTTCTGTATTTCTGTATTTCTGTGTTTCTGTATTTCTGTATTTCTGTATTTCTGTATTTCTGTGTTTCTGTATTTCTGTGTATTTCTGTGTTTCTGTATTTCTGTATTTCTGTATTTCTGTGTTTCTGTATTTCTGTATTTCTGTGTTTCTGTATTTCTGTGTTTCTGTATTTCTGTGTTTCTGTATTTCTGTGTATTTCTGTATTTCTGTGTTTCTGTATTTCTGTATTTCTGTATTTCTGTATTTCTGTGTTTCTGTATTTCTGTGTTTCTGTATTTCTGTATTTCTGTGTTTCTGTATTTCTGTGTTTCTGTGTTTCTGTATTTCTGTGTTTCTGTATTTCTGTGTATTTCTGTGTTTCTGTATTTCTGTGTATTTCTGTATTTCTGTGTTTCTGTATTTCTGTGTTTCTGTATTTCTGTATTTCTGTGTTTCTGTATTTCTGTGTTTCTGTATTTCTGTGTTTCTGTATTTCTGTGTATTTCTGTATTTCTGTATTTCTGTATTTCTGTGTTTTTCTGTGTTTCTGTATTTCTGTGTATTTCTGTTTTTCTGTTTTTCTGTGTTTCTGTATTTCTGTGTTTCTGTATTTCTGTGTATTTTTGTATTTCTGTGTTTCTGTATTTCTGTGTATTTCTGTTTTTCTGTGTTTCTGTGTTTCTGTGTTTCTGTATTTCTGTGTTTCTGTGTTTCTGTATTTCTGTATTTCTGTGTTTCTGTATTTCTGTGTTTCTGTGTTTCTGTATTTCTGTGTTTCTGTATTTCTGTGTTTCTGTGTTTCTGTATTTCTGTATTTCTGTGTTTCTGTATTTCTGTGTTTCTGTGTTTCTGTATTTCTGTATTTCTGTATTTCTGTATTTCTGTATTTCTGTATTTCTGTATTTCTGTATTTCTGTGTTTCTGTGTTTCTGTATTTCTGTGTTTCTGTGTTTCTGTATTTCTGTATTTCTGTGTGTTTCTGTATTTCTGTGTGTTTCTGTGTTTCTGTATTTCTGTGTTTCTGTATTTCTGTGTTTCTGTGTTTCTGTATTTCTGTATTTCTGTGTTTCTGTATTTCTGTATTTCTGTGTTTCTGTATTTCTGTGTTTCTGTATTTCTGTATTTCTGTGTTTCTGTATTTCTGTATTTCTGTGTTTCTGTGTTTCTGTGTTTCTGTGTGTTTCTGTATTTCTGTGTTTCTGTATTTCTGTGTGTTTCTGTATTTCTGTGTATTTCTGTATTTCTGTGTATTTCTGTATTTCTGTGTTTCTGTATTTCTGTGTGTTTCTGTGTTTCTGTATTTCTGTGTATTTCTGTATTTCTGTGTTTCTGTATTTCTGTGTGTTTCTGTATTTCTGTGTATTTCTGTATTTCTGTGTATTTCTGTATTTCTGTATTTCTGTGTATTTCTGTATTTCTGTGTATTTCTGTATTTCTGTGTTTCTGTATTTCTGTGTGTTTCTGTATTTCTGTGTTTCTGTATTTCTGTGTATTTCTGTATTTCTGTGTTTCTGTATTTCTGTGTATTTCTGTATTTCTGTGTTTCTGTATTTCTGTGTTTCTGTATTTCTGTATTTCTGTGTTTCTGTATTTCTGTGTTTCTGTGTTTCTGTATTTCTGTGTTTCTGTGTTTCTGTGTTTCTGTGTTTCTGTATTTCTGTGTTTCTGTATTTCTGTGTGTTTCTGTATTTCTGTGTGTTTCTGTGTTTCTGTATTTCTGTGTGTTTCTGTATTTCTGTGTTTCTGTATTTCTGTGTGTTTCTGTATTTCTGTGTGTTTCTGTGTTTCTGTATTTCTGTGTGTTTCTGTATTTCTGTGTTTCTGTATTTCTGTGTGTTTCTGTGTTTCTGTATTTCTGTGTTTCTGTATTTCTGTATTTCTGTATTTCTGTGTGTTTCTGTATTTCTGTGTTTCTGTATTTCTGTGTTTCTGTATTTCTGTGTGTTTCTGTATTTCTGTGTTTCTGTATTTCTGTGTTTCTGTATTTCTGTGTTTCTGTATTTCTGTGTATTTCTGTATTTCTGTGTTTCTGTATTTCTGTGTTTCTGTATTTCTGTGTTTCTGTATTTCTGTATTTCTGTATTTCTGTGTTTCTGTGTTTCTGTATTTCTGTGTTTCTGTATTTCTGTGTATTTCTGTATTTCTGTATTTCTGTGTTTCTGTATTTCTGTATTTCTGTATTTCTGTATTTCTGTGTTTCTGTATTTCTGTGTTTCTGTATTTCTGTATTTCTGTATTTCTGTGTTTCTGTGTTTCTGTATTTCTGTGTTTCTGTATTTCTGTGTATTTCTGTATTTCTGTGTTTCTGTATTTCTGTATTTCTGTATTTCTGTGTTTCTGTATTTCTGTGTGTTTCTGTATTTCTGTGTTTCTGTATTTCTGTGTATTTCTGTATTTCTGTATTTCTGTGTATTTCTGTATTTCTGTATTTCTGTGTTTCTGTATTTCTGTATTTCTGTGTTTCTGTGTGTTTCTGTATTTCTGTGTTTCTGTATTTCTGTGTATTTCTGTATTTCTGTATTTCTGTGTTTCTGTATTTCTGTATTTCTGTATTTCTGTGTTTCTGTATTTCTGTATTTCTGTATTTCTGTGTGTTTCTGTATTTCTGTATTTCTGTATTTCTGTGTGTTTCTGTATTTCTGTGTTTCTGTGTGTTTCTGTATTTCTGTGTTTCTGTATTTCTGTGTATTTCTGTATTTCTGTATTTCTGTGTTTCTGTATTTCTGTATTTCTGTATTTCTGTGTTTCTGTATTTCTGTATTTCTGTATTTCTGTGTGTTTCTGTATTTCTGTATTTCTGTATTTCTGTGTGTTTCTGTATTTCTGTGTTTCTGTGTGTTTCTGTATTTCTGTGTTTCTGTATTTCTGTGTATTTCTGTATTTCTGTATTTCTGTGTTTCTGTATTTCTGTATTTCTGTATTTCTGTGTTTCTGTATTTCTGTATTTCTGTATTTCTGTGTGTTTCTGTATTTCTGTATTTCTGTATTTCTGTGTGTTTCTGTATTTCTGTGTTTCTGTGTATTTCTGTATTTCTGTGTTTCTGTATTTCTGTGTATTTCTGTATTTCTGTATTTCTGTGTTTCTGTATTTCTGTATTTCTGTATTTCTGTGTTTCTGTATTTCTGTATTTCTGTGTTTCTGTATTTCTGTATTTCTGTGTTTCTGTATTTCTGTGTTTCTGTATTTCTGTGTTTCTGTATTTCTGTATTTCTGTGTTTCTGTATTTCTGTATTTCTGTGTTTCTGTATTTCTGTGTTTCTGTGTTTCTGTATTTCTGTGTTTCTGTATTTCTGTATTTCTGTATTTCTGTGTTTCTGTATTTCTGTGTATTTCTGTATTTCTGTATTTCTGTGTATTTCTGTATTTCTGTGTTTCTGTATTTCTGTATTTCTGTATTTCTGTGTTTCTGTATTTCTGTGTGTTTCTGTATTTCTGTGTTTCTGTTTTTCTGTTTTTCTGTGTTTCTGTATTTCTGTGTTTCTGTATTTCTGTATTTCTGTGTTTCTGTATTTCTGTATTTCTGTGTTTCTGTATTTCTGTATTTCTGTGTTTCTGTATTTCTGTATTTCTGTATTTCTGTATTTCTGTATTTCTGTGTATTTCTGTATTTCTGTATTTCTGTGTATTTCTGTATTTCTGTGTATTTCTGTATTTCTGTGTTTCTGTATTTCTGTGTGTTTCTGTATTTCTGTGTTTCTGTATTTCTGTGTATTTCTGTATTTCTGTGTTTCTGTATTTCTGTGTATTTCTGTATTTCTGTGTTTCTGTATTTCTGTGTATTTCTGTATTTCTGTGTTTCTGTATTTCTGTGTATTTCTGTATTTCTGTGTTTCTGTATTTCTGTGTGTTTCTGTATTTCTGTGTATTTCTGTGTGTTTCTGTGTGAGCGTATTTGTCAGAATGTGAGGGATTCAGTGGCTCAGAGTTGTGATAAACTGAGATTAAGATTAAACATTAGGCTATATGTGTTGAGCTCTACAGTATGTGTACTCCAGTTCTCATTTGTTACCATTAAATTAGAGTTTCTGGTATCTGCTAACAACGTTGGCGGCGTCTTTATGAAGTCATTCATTGAAGGAACCCACATTACTGGTTTAATGGTTTGTCTGGTTTTATGCCCAAGTATTAAATTGAAATCATCACATGTTGAGAAATGATGGAATTAAAGTCATTTAGGTAAAATCATGAAGATAAGAAGCCTGCTAGTCCTCAGTCTAACGACTCTCAGCGTTCACCGTGGGAACTTGTATCTCATTATCCTTAAAGGGACGGAGTTGGAGCCATTTTTATATTTGTTGACATTGTAAAGCAGAAGTGGCCATCTTGAATCAGGTTGATTCAAAAAATGACTCAGATGTAGACGTAGGTCCAGATTTGTTGGAATCTGTTTAGTAGTTTCTGAGTTTTAGTAGTTAGAATTTGGACTCCAATGTTCTGCCCTCCCTGTGCGTCTGGGCGCAGATCGGCAGACGGCATAAACAGTTCTTCACAGAAGGGCAAAAGCTTGAGGGCGCATGCTTTTATTTTGAAGCCTCTTCAATGAAAGATTAATTTTGTAAAACTGTAAACATACAGAAGAAAACACAATAAATGACGTGTTCCGAATGTCAAATACATGTCGACACAACTACAAGCTAAACACACAACCATATAGTTGTCTGTGGTAGGTCGCTACACACCCTCTCAACAACTTCCACAGCAAATGTTCTTTCAGTATCTGTAAAACTGACTGAGCTATAATCATTTATGTGTTTGTTAAAGTCACACTAAACTTCATCTGCTGCTTGGACCCAGAATACCACGTCTGTAACTTCTGAGTCTCTGGTCAGGTGCCCTGAAGTCTCACAAAGTCCCGTATCTCAGAGGGTTAGGCTAACCCAATGTGGCTAGCTGCTATGCTAGCTCCGGAGTGTTTTTAGCTCCTGATTCCTGATTTTTCCCATCTCTCCCTGCTTGAACAGCTGATTTCTTTGACTGAGTGATGAACCGCTCCAGTAGAAAGCAGTGAAGGCTGAGGAGACGTTTAACAGGGAGATTTAGGGCTTTCTGAGCAGAAACAGTGGGGCTAATGTTTTATGACGGCAGTGTTGCCAGATTGGAAATGTTAAAGTATCGTTCCAGGATCTTAAAATTATTGTATTTTAAGAAAAATGATTGTACACTACTAAGTTACAGCCTTAACCCAGGTTTTAATATCAGTATATCAAACACTGTGCAAACTTATAATCTTTAAAGTAGTTTTAGCTTTAAATAATCTAACACAAGGATTTAAACAAGCAACTCTTACACAAATTACACACAACAAAGGGCTCAAATTATCGTATTCATGGAATTATTGATTGTACAGAGTGCTAAATTATCCTACAAATACGATAATTATCGTACATCTGGCAACACTGTATGACAGTGACTTAAAACGGACACCAGGGGGAGCTAAAAACTAGCAAAACTGCATAGTGTGCCTTTAAAGTCATTTAGCTGTGTCAGCCAGCTTTTATTGAGTTGACTCAGAAAGTTTGGCAACTATGGATCAAAATCTACAACCGACAATAATGAACTTTGTTAACATTTCATTAAAATCCCTCCAGTGATTCATAAACAGACTCACAGGCAACAACATTATTGTAAAAAGGCAATAAATATAATTTTGATTCAAAATAAAAATGCATTATAACTATTTATAGAACTGTCTGAAGTCGTTTGTTTAGGGAAAGTGATGTTAAGAAAACTGTTTTCATTTTAAAATGTGGTGGAACTGTGTCAACAAAGAAATGTTAAGGCGGGTCAATAAAGAGAAAATAAAACGTTCAGGTCACGCTTCTGAAAACGGGATTTGTGGACCTGAAATAGTGAAAATGTTCTGCACCAAAAAAAAGACAAAAACCAGAACATCTAATTCTGTGATTCAGCTCTGATTTACATCACGAGGGTCGAGCTTAACAGACCCAAAGCAAACTGATAAATACAATAAAATATTGTTTATTAAACAATGTTCATGACTTTAGCAAATCTCCATTCAAACACATCAGCTGAACACTCTAATTCCTCTGAACGAACGCAGCTTACTGTCCTGGCTTTGCTTAAGCAGTAGAGGATGTTGCTCTGAATCTGACTTTGGTTTAATCAACCTGCTGCTGGCTCTCACTGTCCTCTAATGGAGACGTTAACATCAGAAACCCGCATAGGTCAGTCGTCCTGATCCTGGTGTTTTGTCCTGTCTGTTAGCAGCTGATTACTAAAATCCACTTCCCTTTTCTCCCCGTCTACTCCCAGCTTTTCTCATCAAACCCTTGTCTGCCTAATGTCATGGTCTGCCCTTTAATTTGATCTAAACAGGCCAAAAGGTAGAAGATAAACAAGTGATTCCTCACATGAATTCTCCAAAGGGATTGAGAGGCTGCTGTGTGTTTGTGTGTTTGTGTGTTTGTGTGTCATCTCAAACTGCTGCCCGTGTCACAATGCTTCAGTGGCGTCGAAGAAAAGGTGAAACAAACTGTTTATTTTACTGTCAATCCTCCCTCTCTCATTCTGTCTCTCTCCCACTCACACACACACACACACACACACAAGTCTGAAGAATTTACACACACTCACAAAACACACTGATGCAAAGCTGAGACTTTCCACGTGTCGCTGAATGGCAACAAAGCTGGCAACTTGGCAAGGCTTTGAAATGATATTTAGACGTTTTGACAGATCCAAACACAGACGGGCTGACGGGCTCTGTTCTCACCAACAGCAGTATCAATGGAACCGCTACACACACACACACACACACACACACACACACACACACACACACACACACACACACACACACACACACACACACACC
>SSNR01000319.1:575048-581525 GCA_006937965.1 Callopanchax toddi | reverse complement strand
GTTGATGAATTCAGGGTGTGACTACAGCCTGTTGATGAATTCAGGGTGTGACTACAGCCTGTTGATGAATTCAGGGTGTGACTACAGCCTGTTGATGAATTCAGGGTGTGACTACAGCCCGTGGATGAATTCAGGGTGTGACTACAGCCCGTTGATGAATTCAGGGTGTGGCTACAGCCTGTGGATGAATTCAGGGTATGACTACAGCCCGTTGATGAATTCAGGGTGTGACTACAGCCTGTGGATGAATTCAGGGTGTGGCTACAGCCTGTTGATGAATTCAGGGTGTGGCTACAGCCTGTGGATGAATTCAGGGTATGACTACAGCCCGTTGATGAATTCAGGGTGTGACTACAGCCTGTTGATGAATTCAGGGTGTGACTACAGCCTGTTGATGAATTCAGGGTGTGGCTACAGCCTGTTGATGAATTCAGGGTGTGGCTACAGCCTGTTGATGAATTCAGGGTGTGACTACAGCCCGTTGATGAATTCAGGTTGTGACTACAGCCTGTGGATGAATTCAGGGTGTGACTACAGCCTGTGGATGAATTCAGGGTGTGACTACAGCCTGTGATTGAATTCAGGGTGTGACTACAGCCCGTTGATGAATTCAGGGTGTGACTACAGCCTGTTGATGAATTCAGGGTGTGACTACAGCCTGTTGATGTATTCAGGGTGTGACTACAGCCTGTTGATGAATTCAGGGTGTGACTACAGCCCGTTGATGAATTCAGGGTGTGGTTACAGCCCGTTGATGAATTCAGGGTGTGACTACAGCCCGTTGATGAATTCAGGGTGTGACTACAGCCCGTTGATGAATTCAGGGTGTGACTACAGCCTGTTGATTAATTCAGGGTGTGACTACAGCCCGTTGATTAATTCAGGGTGTGACTACAGCCCGTTGATGAATTCAGGGTGTGGCTACAGCCTGTTGATGAATTCAGGGTGTGACTACAGCCTGTTGATGAATTCAGGGTGTGGCTACAGCCTGTGGATGAATTCAGGGTGTGGCTACAGCCTGTTGATGAATTCAGGGTGTGACTACAGCCCGTTGATGAATTCAGGGTGTGGCTACAGCCTGTTGATGAATTCAGGGTGTGGCTACAGCCTGTTGATGAATTCAGGGTGTGACTACAGCCCGTTGATGAATTCAGGGTGTGGCTACAGCCCGTTGATGAATTCAGGGTGTGGCTACAGCCTGTGGATGAATTCAGGGTGTGACTACAGCCTGTGGATGAATTCAGGGTGTGGCTACAGCCTGTTGATGAATTCAGGGTGTGACTACAGCCCGTTGATGAATTCAGGGTGTGACTACAGCCCGTTGATTAATTCAGGGTGTGGCTACAGCCCGTTGATGAATTCAGGGTGTGGCTACAGCCTGTTGATGAATTCAGGGTGTGACTATAGCCTGTTGATGAATTCAGGGTGTGGCTACAGCCTGTGGATGAATTCAGGGTGTGGCTACAGCCTGTTGATGAATTCAGGGTGTGGCTACAGCCTGTGGATGAATTCAGGGTGTGACTACAGCCTGTTGATGATTGACACCCCTGATCCAGATGCTGGAGAGCTGTGTGTCAGATGATAGAAAGCCACAGGAAGCTGATAACTTCTGTTTGCTGAACTTCATGATGCTTGTTGCTGTTTTCAGGGAGCCGCTGTGACCTGAGGCGGCTGCAGACGATGGACGCGCTCACGGACAGAACCCGGGCCTGGGGTTTAGACTCGTTAACCGAAAACGTCCACCTGATCACTCTGAGAGCAGCTGGACGCCAGACAGAGCGCACGTGATGAAGGACGGAGCATCGCCCTCTAGAGTTTATCAACAATAACGTCTAATAATTTATAAATTATAAATAATAATAATACATTATAAATATGTATGTATGTATGTTTGCACCAATTCATCGAGTCAAATTCCAGGTATAGTGAAACTTCACTTACTTGGCAATAAAAATAATTCTGATTCTGATAAAATGATGATAACGACCAGTGGAGTCCTTCCTGCTGGCCTAAACTCATTTTAATTTAGGTCAATATTTTTAAATAAAATGACTCTCCTGGTCTCTGGTCTTTATGTCCTATTGGATCCACTTGGTTGTGCTCCAAGTGTTAAACACTAAGGTGGGTTTTTATCCAATCAGATTTCAGCTAGCTTGTGTTGTCAGGCTGTGTGAAATCTGCCTCAGGCCTTCAGAACAGAGCAGGCTGTTGTTAGATTAGATTACTTTAATAACCACGCAGCAAGCTGGTGGAATTTGTTGCCAGTATACAAAACAGGTTCCAACAATACATATATATGACACCGAAACACAAACAAACACATAACTTTACAGAAAATGAGTAGTCCAGCCTAGCGGTCCTCCTGATTTAGAATCCTTATGGCAGTGGGGATAAAGCTGTTCTTGAACCGGTTGTTCTTGGAGCGATTGACCTGTATCGTCCACCTGAGGGCAGTAGTTGCTGGTGAGAGGAGTCAGAGATAATCCTGTGTGCACACTGTAGTGTCCGTCTGTGATGAAGCAGATCCAGGGAGGGGAGAGATGTTCTGATTAGTTTTGATGCTCTTGAAATGATTCTTTGTAGTTTAGTTTATCCAGTGCGCTGTACCAAACTGTCATGGATGATGTGAGAATGTTTTCAATGATGCCTGTGTAAAACTGGAGTAAAAGATGGGGACGGACCTTAAACTGTTTTAACTGCCTGAGATGGAAGAGTCTTTGTTGAGCTTTCTGGATATGGTCTGCGTTTATTTTCCATTTGAGGTTATTGCAGATGTATCCGAGGTGGAGATGGGCATGTCTTTGATGTACACCGGGGGTTTGAGGAGGGATGATGTCTCAGATCAATGATGAGTTCTTTGTTTTTGATGTGTTCAATAGAAGATCATGGTCCGTGCACCAGGTCACTGTTTGGTGGATCTGAGCACCATATTCTGTTTCCTGATTGTCGGTGATGAATCCTATGATTGTCGTGTCATCTGCGTACTTATAAATCCTAACAGAGTTGTGCTGAGCTGTGAGCTGATTGGTATAAATGGAGAAGAGCCAGGGTGAGAGGACACAGCCTTGGGGGGTGCCTGTACTGAGGGACAGGGGGGATGAAATGTTGTTGTCCTGTTCCTGAGAAAGCCGTCTATCAGTGACAGACTCCAGGGCTAACCTTCACGTTCAGCAGTTTGTGGAAGTTTGGTTGGATTTAGTGTTAAACGCTGAGCTGAAGTCCATAAACAGAATGTGTGTTTGCAGAGTCCAGATGGGTCAGAATGTGGCGAGTCGCCAGGTTAACGGTGTCTTCGACTGACCTTTTTGACGTATATGCAAATTGATATGGGTCCATGAGGGGGGGGGGTAACTGGTTTCAGGTGTTTAAGAATGATGCGCTCGAATGATTTCATAACTGCTGAGGTCAAGGCAATAGGCCTGTAATGGTTCAGCCAGGAGATGGTTCTAGTCTTAGGAACTGGGAGGATAATGGATTCTTTAAAACACATGGGTACTCGGCAGAGACGGAGGGAGAGACTGAATAGATCGGTGAAGACCTCGGCCAGTTCTGCAGCACAGTGACGGAGAACGGAGGGGCTGATGTTATCTGGACCAGCTCTTTGGTCCTTTTAAGCGCCTTGAAGGTGTTCCGTACCTCCTCCACCTGGATGGAGAAAGGAGGAGGAGGGGGAGGATCAGGAGCTGAGGCCTGCTCAAACCTCCTGAAAAAGAGACTGAGGGAGTTTGGAAGTTGATCGTCCTCCTCAGGAATGGGAGGAGTCTTTTTATAGTTGGTCATCTCCTTAAGTTCTGAGTTGGTGGTGATTTGTGTTTCCAGTCTGGTGGCTTAATTAGATTCAGCTCTTCTTATGGCGGATCTTAAGTTGTATTTAGCAGATTTATGATTACTTTCATTCCCAGTGAGGTGTTTTTCTCTTTTCTTAGCTCTGTTTCTGTTAGGGAACAGAGACGGTCAGCTGCAGTAGCCAATCAGCTCTCGAGTCTGCGTGGCCGATGCCAGCTAGCAGGTCTTACGCTGATGTTGACACAATCGCGCCCTGTGATTGGATACGCTGTTGTTTTAGTTCGAATGGCAACATTGTGCAAAATATCAGATTTGACCCCAGAGATCTGTTAGCTACCGACAGCCATCCATCGTGTGTTATGAGCCACGACGGCTGGAGGAGGAGGTGTGATCTGGTGTTTGGAGCTATGACGTGGAGGAGATCCATGCTGGTGTTTTTATTGTGACCTGAAGGAAACGTCTGTAATGTTCTAGTTTTATTTATTATTGACAGTAGAATAAACAGAGACAGAGAAGTGTTGTTGAGAGAAGAGGATCAGGACACAGTTCCAAAGTTTAATTCTGTTTATTCAAATATTGTGCAGAAAAAGTAGATAGTTGCAGTCGATAGCAGTACAGACAAGTCCTTCGTCCTCAGAGTCCAGCAATGTCTGCCGTGTCTTTGTCCCTGACTGTCTATATGATGTTAACAGCAAGGCGTCCTTATCAGAGTCCCTTTGACTGATTATGATGGAGCTACAGTCCTTGAGCTCCAGATGTGTGTGTGCATAAACCATCCTGTGATTTTCTTTAGTTCTGAGTTACAGTGACATTTTATCCTAGTCTGGTATTTCACTCAGTGGTTGCCATGGTGATTCTTTATTTGATCAGTTTAAGGCCTCGCTGTGCTCTGTGTCACCTCTGGGATTTAGCTAAGTGGGTTCAGTTGGCCTAAAACCTGGCTAGTCACCTCAGTCCCCCTGCTTCATGCCTCTAAAGGCATGATCCAAAAGTGTGTGAACAAGATCAGGTGTGGTGTTAAGGCTGCTCCCGCGTGGGGGGTCCGCATACCCCACCGCCTGAGGGCACGCTCGCAGCCCTCTCTCAGCAACGAGCCAATCAGCCAGGGAGTCCAGAGATCACTGACCCAGCACAGCCCTCAGGTTAAATACAACAGTGTTGTTTCCACCACTAGGTGACACTGTAGGATTAAGTGAGGTGTTGTTACAGAAGAAGAAGAGAGAGAACGGAGGGAAAGTTGCTCGTACGTTGTTGTTCTGCTGCTGAGCGAATTGCTAATAAATGGCTGTTAGTTAAGGAATACTTGTCTACCCGTTCTCACTCCATGCGACTTCCAAACATAACAAACAGACGCAGCAGCATCAGGTGGAGAATACAGCTCAGCTTCCTGGCCCCCTCTGTGGGGAGGGAGGGCTGCTGGTTCAATCCCAGGAGCTGGGATTGAACCAGCAGCCCTCTGGTTACCAGACTGGCTGCTCTACCTCCTGAGCGACACGCCGCCCCTAGTGTAGAGAACCTTGGGGCTCCTGAAGCATGACGTAGAGAGGAGAGCTCCACCTCCTTCCCAATGAAATGTTAAGTCATTTAAAGATTATATGATAAGTTAGGAACGTTAACATTATGATAATATTTATTAAACTTCAGGTTCTTTCTGGTTGTATTTCAGGGATTAATACCTTTAATAATCTGAAGCAGAGACAAAATAAAAGATTTGACCATCATTAATTTTATTAAAGGCTATGACGACACATAGAGAAGGAGGCAGTGCTGATGATGAGGTCGATTCATTTAAACCATAATAAACTCTTAAACATGGTGAGGACTGTAGTAAGAGGTGTAACTATGGGTTTAGAAGACTGGAGCCTGTTTTGATGAGACTGTGATGGAGTTACTTAGATGTTCATTTTAGTTGCTAAGGGACATTTAAATCAGTTTAATGTGGTTATTAAACTGATCAAAGAGCCACTTCCTATCAGAAAGTGGGATCAGCTTACTGTGAGCAGAGGTCGGTGGGTTCGGCAGGTTTGGGCCCCTTGGCAAGCTGAGGTGGGGGATCCCCAGGATGAAGGCCAGTCTCCAGGAGACCTCGTCGCCTGAAGAACGTCTGACGGGCCTTAGATCCTTCACGCAGTAAGGGAGTCAGCTCAGGCAGCATGATTAGCAGTCCCAGGTTGTTTGGTAGAGGGACGGCCTTTCCCTTGGCAGCAGAGAGCAGAGGTCCGTCAGAGAGTTTGGGAAACTCCCCACGCCGGGACTAGATCAGGAGAGGGCCGCCGGCCGCGCCAGCTCAGATCAGGATGTTGACCCAGAAGCTCTAAGTGGCTCCTGGAGTTTTTATCATGGAGGAAACGAAATGATATTTACTCAGAGAATCCTTCTTGACAGCTTGTGACGACCCAGCTGATTGATCCATGTGTCCTGATTTAATCAACTCGACGGTGAGTCGTTTGGTTTGTTTTGTCCTTTCTTTTATTAACACCGTGTCTGTCGTGGATTGTCCCTCTTCAAAACGCCTCTGAGCTAAAGGCAGAGGCTAGCTGCTCTAAGTCCTGATGAGTGAATTTATACCTTAAACAGCGACATGTCTTTGATATTGTTGTGGCTGAATGTTAGAGGAACACTTCTACTGTTGATTGAATACTTTGGTTCATGTAGTTTAGTCCGTTCTGAGGAGTTTTCTGTTACTTTCCT
>SSNR01000319.1:567548-572548 GCA_006937965.1 Callopanchax toddi | reverse complement strand
TGATGGAGATCAGAGGGTCTGATGGAGGTCTGAGGGTCTGATGGAGGTCAGAGGGTCTGATGGAGATCAGAGGGTCTGATGGAGGTCTGAGGGTCTGGAGGAGGTCAGAGGGTCTGGAGGAGGTCAGAGGGTCTGGAGGAGGTCAGAGGGTCTGATGGAGGTCTGAGGGTCTGATGGAGGTCAGAGGGTCTGATGGAGGTCTGAGGGTCTGATGGAGGTCAGAGGGTCTGATGGAGGTCAGAGGGTCTGGTGGAGGTCAGAGGGTCTGGAGGAGGTCAGAGGGTCTGATGGAGGTCTGAGGGTCTGATGGAGGTCAGAGGGTCTGATGGAGGTCAGAGGGTCTGGTGGAGGTCAGAGGGTCTGATGGAGGTCAGAGGGTCTGGTGGAGGTCTGAGGGTCTGATGGAGGTCTGGTGGAGGTCAGAGGGTCTGGTGGAGGTCAGAGGGTCTGGTGGAGGTCAGAGGGTCTGGTGGAGGTCAGAGGGTCTGATGGAGGTCAGAGGGTCTGGTGGAGGTCTGAGGGTCTGATGGAGGTCAGAGGGTCTGATGGAGGTCAGAGGGTCGGGAGGAGGTCAGAGGGTCTGGAGGAGGTCAGAGGGGCTGGAGGAGGTCAGAGGGTCTGATGGAGGTCTGATGGAGGTCAGAGGGTCTGGTGGAGGTCTGAGGGTCTGATGGAGGTCAGAGGGTCTGATGGAGGTCAGAGGGTCTGGTGGAGGTCAGAGGGTCTGATGGAGGTCTGATGGAGGTCAGAGGGTCTGATGGAGGTCTGAGGGTCTGATGGAGGTCTGAGGGTCTGATGGAGGTCAGAGGGTCTGATGGAGGTCAGAGGGTCTGGTGGGGGTCTGAGGGTCGGATGGGGGTCTGATGGAGGTCAGAGGGTCTGATGGAGGTCAGAGGGTCTGATGGAGGTCAGAGGGTCTGATGGAGGTCAGAGGGTCAGATGGAGGGCAGAGGATCTGGTGGAGGTCAGAGGGTCTGATGGGGTCTGATAGAGGTCTGAGGGTCTGGTGGAGGTCTGAGGGTCTGATGGAGGTCAGAGGGTCTGGAGGAGGTCAGAGGGTCTGATGGAGGTCTGAGGGTCTGATGGAGGTCAGAGGGTCTGATGGAGGTCAGAGGGTCTGGAGGAGGTCAGAGGGTCTGGAGGAGGTCAGAGGGTCTGGAGGAGGTCAGAGGGTCTGATGGAGGTCTGATGGAGGTCAGAGGGTCTGGTGGAGGTCAGAGGGTCTGATGGAGGTCAGAGGGTCTGATGGAGGTCTGAGGGTCTGATGGAGGTCTGAGGGTCTGATGGAGGTCAGAGGGTCTGGTGGAGGTCAGAGGGTCTGGAGGAGGTCAGAGGGTCTGGTGGAGGTCAGAGGGTCTGATGGAGGTCTGAGGGTCTGATGGAGGTCAGAGGGTCTGATGGAGGTCAGAGGGTCTGATGGAGGTCTGAGGGTCTGATGGAGGTCTGAGGGTCTGGTGGAGGTCAGAGGGTCTGATGGAGGTCAGAGGGTCTGGTGGAGGTCTGAGGGTCTGATGGAGGTCTGATGGAGGTCAGAGGGTCTGGTGGAGGTCTGAGGGTCTGATGGAGGTCAGAGGGTCTGGTGGAGGGCAGAGGGTCTGGTGGAGGTCAGGGTCTGGTGGAGGTCAGAGGGTCTGGTGGAGGTCAGAGGGTCTGATGGAGGTCAGAGGGTCTGATGGAGGTCTGAGGGTCTGATGGAGGTCTGAGGGTCTGATGGAGGTCTGATGGAGGTCAGAGGGTCTGGTGGAGGTCAGAGGGTCTGATGGAGGTCAGAGGGTCTGATGGAGGTCAGAGGGTCTGATGGAGGTCAGAGGGTCTGGTGGAGGTCAGAGGGTCTGATGGAGGTCAGAGGGTCTGGTGGAGGTCTGAGGGTCTGATGGAGGTCTGATGGAGGTCAGAGGGTCTGATGGAGGTCAGAGGGTCTGGTGGAGGTCAGAGTGATTGTCCATGCTGTAAAGATCTCAGTAGTTGATGACTTAGAAAAGTTCTCTATAAATGTGACGTTAACCCTACTCCTCTTCCTCAGTAATCTGCTGAATCATTCAGTGTTTAACGACTGTTGAGTGTGAAGTCACCTGCACAGAACATTTGTTGGCGTGTGTGTGCGTGTGTGCGTGCGTGCGTGCGTGTGTGTCTGTGTGTGTGTGTGCATGTGTGCGTGCGTGCGCACGTGCGTGTGTGTGTGTGTGTGTGTGTCTGTCAGATGAACCAACAGGTGACTCAGACCCTGTAAAGGTTAAAGAATCTGATGATTTTAAAAGAAAACTTGTTTTTTTATAAAAACAAACTAGCCAAACAGATCGATCACCGGTTAATCGATCACTGATTAAACAATCACAGATTAACTGATCACTGATTAAACGATCACAGATTAAACTGATCATGCTGAATATCAGACACTTCTGATTAAAAGATGATTTTTCTTAAAAGTTTCAGGTGATCTTTGACCCTGACTTTTTACCTCAGACTGATTGGATGCTGATATTTCAGTCACAAATCAGATGGTCCAATCAGAAGGCTCGACACTTCACACTGAAACAGAACCTGTTAGGGTAAACAGAAACTCTGAGCTGCTTCTGAGCTTAGATCATTTAGCGTCACCTCTCCAGTTCCTTCTGCAGGTCGCTTTTAGGGATAAATATACATCTCCTCCTCCTCCTGCTCCTGTGAAGTACCATGGGAGTTTGGCTAGTGTTAGAGATTTTACTCTTAGAAACCCCAAGATCTAAAGAACAGAATCAGACCAGACAGTTAGTTTAAGTTTTTTGAGCATTGTGGATGAGAGACCACCCGTCTGCTGGTTAGGCATCGGAGTGGAACTCTGCCGGGATCTTTTCTCAGCTCAGTATTTATGTAGTTTAAAACCTGGCTGGCCACGGCATTATGTAGCGTTTTGAAATAACTATTTAGTTATTTTAACTACACCCTCTGTAAATTCACTAATAAGTTTTGGAAGTTTTATATGGAGAAAATATCCCCAATACTATCACTTATATTCAGTGTTTACAGGAATTATCTAGGTTCTTTGAAAGAGTACAGTGAATTGAAATACCTTATTAATAACGTGAACTGAGACCAGATAAGATTGAACAACCATTTAATTTGAAAAACCTAAGAACACAGACAGATAAGACAGTTTGAAAGTTTGATGTGAACACAATTAATATTCTTAAACATGTCGAGGATGTTAAAGATAGTTTAATTGTGAGTTTTAACGGACCGTAGCATATGTTTTAATGACTAGGGAAGTTAGTTAATTTAGTTAACCTAGTTAGGACTTTAAGAGTCAATTTAGGCTAATTTGAGTTTGGAAGAATTAAGCTGTATCAAAGCAAACCTCTCGATCAGAAAGTGGTGTTCGCTCACTGAAAGGTGGACGCTCCTGGATCTGGCAGGCGTTGGTTTCTCCACGAGCTGAGGCTGGAGTCCCCAGACTCGGAGTGGTGGTCCTGGAAGGCGTGGCCGCCGAGGACCTCACCGGACAGTCCGTGGATACGTCCCGTCAGCAAGGGAGGCATTTCAGCAGGCATGCTGAAGTCATTTCTGATCAGTTCCCGTGGTGAGGGAGAGACTGAGAGGCCTTGTTCAAAGCTGATAAGGGTTCAGCTAAGATAGCAGCATAGCAGCTCCGACTGCTTCAGGCTGTAGCTCAGACCAAGACTGAGACTGTATGAAGACTCGACAAGACTGTCAAGACAAGACAAGACTGACTCGTACCGGAACTGAGTATTAGTTTTGAGACGAGTTATCTTAAATTTAACCAATCAGAAGATATTAAGTGTACTAATCAGAACTGAGTTAGGGGAGTTGTGAATCGTTCTGATTGGACAAGGGACTGGTGGGGAGTTACCAAGTCACATGACTTCCGCCCGTTAAGACTCACATTATAATGGTAGAAATGCATGAAATAGCAGAGAAGCATTTTAACACTTTGAGTGTGAGTGTGTAGGTGACCCTGAACAGGAACACTACAAGAGAATGTTCTGTAAACAAGAGATTACAGCTGGAACACCAGTCTGTGGTGTTACAGAAAAGACTTCTTTACAGAGAGTGTTTTATTAGACCAGTTAGTGTCCAGTTAAGGTCATCTGGGAGATGGACACCTGAAAGTGGACAGTAGGACACCTGTAGGGATCTTGATTCAGGTTAAAACATAATCCAAGAGTGATTGTATTCCAAGTTATTGGGAAAAAGATGGATTATTGTTGTGATGGTCAGCAGAGGTCAAAGGTCAGAGGATGTAGCCTATTTGGGGAGGCTACATTTATTAGAACACAGGTTGCACAACATCACATGATTGCATTCATGACAAAAAGATAAGAATCTGCTGCTGTTGGTTTATTACTGTTCACAGGTAGCTAACTAATAACTTTTTCCGTTGATGTTGCTGATTCAAAACAAAGTTCTGCTGATTCCTCACAAGAATGGAATGTGTTTTGATTGTTCAAAACCTTTAGTCCGTGCATCGAAAGCTGATGCTGAAAATTAAAAGGTTACAAGCAGGATACATTTGTAAGCAGACATGAATCAGAATAATTAAAAACTCCTTCAGCTAGTTTACCTATAGGATTTTGTTTGACTTGCTGAATCACATCTGATCTGAGTTCGTTCTACCAACGTGGACTCTGGGTTCCAGAGTTCTATGGTTCAGTTATTAGTTTTGTTTTGTATCACCCTTAACCCTAAGGACCTGACCCTTAACCCTAAGGACCTGACCCTTAACCCTAAGGACCTGACCCATAACTCTACGGCCCTGACCCTTAACCCTAAGGTCCGGACCCTTAACCCTAAGGACCAGACCCTTAACCCTAAGGACCTGACCCTTAACCCTACGGCCCTGACCCTTAACCCTAAGGACCTGACCCATAACTCTACGGCCCTGACCCTTAACCCTAAGGTCCGGACCCTTAACCCTAAGGACCAGACCCTTAACCCTAAGGTCCTCACCCTTAATCCTAAGGTCCGGACCCTTAACCCTAAGGACCTGACCCTTAACCCTAAGG
>SSNR01000319.1:544988-564106 GCA_006937965.1 Callopanchax toddi | reverse complement strand
GTTCTAACTGTAGAGGTTAGCTAACAGGTAATATAGTGTTCTAACTGTAGAGGTTAGCTAACAGGTAATATAGAGTTCTAACTGTAGAGGTTAGCTAACAGGTAATATAGAGTTCTAACTGTAGAGGTTAGCTAACAGGTAATATAGAGTTCTAACTGTAGAGGTTAGCTAACAGGTAATATAGAGTTCTAACTGTAGAGGTTAGCTAACAGGTAATATAGAGTTCTAACTGTAGAGGTTAGCTAACAGGTAATATAGAGTTCTAACTGTAGAGGTTAGCTAACAGGTAATATAGTGTTCTAACTGTAGAGGTTAGCTAACAGGTAATATAGTGTTCTAACTGTAGAGGTTAGCTAACAGGTAATATAGAGTTCTAACTGTAGAGGTTAGGTAACAGGTAATATAGAGTTCTAACTGTAGAGGTTAGCTAACAGGTAATATAGAGTTCTAAATGTAGAGGTTAGCTAACAGGTAATATAGAGTTCTAACTGTAGAGGTTAGCTAACAGGTAATATAGAGTTCTAACTGTAGAGGTTAGCTAACAGGTAATATAGAGTTCTAACTGTAGAGGTTAGCTAACAGGTAATATAGAGTTCTAACTGTAGAGGTTAGCTAAAAGGTAATATAGAGTTCTAACTGTAGAGTTTAGCTAAAAGGTAATATAGTGTTCTAACTGTAGAGGTTAGTTAGAACTCTATTTTACCTGTTAGCTAACCTCTACAGTTAGAACACTAAAAGGTAATATAGTGTTCTAACTGTAGAGGTTAGCTAACAGGTAAAATAGAGTTCTAACTGTAGAGGTTAGCTAACAGGTAATATAGAGTTCTAACTGTAGAGGTTAGCTAAAAGGTAATATAGAGTTCTAACTGTAGAGGTTAGCTAACAGGTAATATAGAGTTCTAACTGTAGAGGTTAACTAACAGGTAATATAGAGTTCTAACTGTAGAGGTTAACTAACAGGTAATATAGAGTTCTAACTGTAGAGGTTAGCTAACAGGTAAAATAGAGTTCTAACTGTAGAGGTTAGCTAACAGGTAATATAGAGTTCTAACTGTAGAGGTTAGCTAACAGGTAATATAGAGTTCTAACTGTAGAGGTTAGCTAACAGGTAATGTAGTGTTCTAACTGTAGAGGTTAGCTAACAGNCTGCTGATTCCTCACAAGAATGGAATGTGTTTTGATTGTTCAAAACCTTTAGTCCGTGCATCGAAAGCTGATGCTGAAAATTAAAAGGTTACAAGCAGGATACATTTGTAAGCAGACATGAATCAGAATAATTAAAAACTCCTTCAGCTAGTTTACCTATAGGATTTTGTTTGACTTGCTGAATCACATCTGATCTGAGTTCGTTCTACCAACGTGGACTCTGGGTTCCAGAGTTCTATGGTTCAGTTATTAGTTTTGTTTTGTATCACCCTTAACCCTAAGGACCTGACCCTTAACCCTAAGGACCTGACCCTTAACCCTAAGGACCTGACCCATAACTCTACGGCCCTGACCCTTAACCCTAAGGTCCGGACCCTTAACCCTAAGGACCAGACCCTTAACCCTAAGGACCTGACCCTTAACCCTACGGCCCTGACCCTTAACCCTAAGGACCTGACCCATAACCCTACGGCCCTGACCCTTAACCCTAAGGTCCGGACCCTTAACCCTAAGGACCAGACCCTTAACCCTAAGGTCCTCACCCTTAATCCTAAGGTCCGGACCCTTAACCCTAAGGACCTGACCCTTAACCCTAAGGACCTGACCCTTAACCCTAAGGACCTGACCCTTAACCCTACGGCCCTGACCCTTAACCCTAAGGACCTGACCCTTAACCCTAAGGTCTGGACCCTTAACCCTAAGGTCCGGACCCTTAACCCTAAGGACCTGACCCTTAACCCTAAGGTCCTCACCCTTAACCATAAGGACCTGACCCTTAACCCTAAGGTCCTCACCCTTAACCCTAAGGACCTGACCCTTAACCCTAAGGTCCTCACCCTTAACCCTAAGGACCTGACTCTTAACCCTAAGGACCTCACCCTTAACCCTATGGCCCTGACCCTTAACCATAAGGACCTGACCCTTAACCCTAAGGTCCGGAACCTTAACCCTAAGGACCTGACCCTTAACCCTAAGGACCTGGCCCTTAACCCTAAGGACTTGACCCTTAACCCTATGGCCCTGACCCTTAACCCTAAGGACTTGACCCTTAACCCTATGGCCCTGACCCTTAACCCTAAGGACTTGACCCTTAACCCTATGGCCCTGACCCTGTCTCTTTAAATAAACATCCCTGAAATCCGACCCTATAGTGGAGTTGGAGTTGATCTAGAATCCGTTCTAGATCAGAACCAGATCTGGACTTAGAGAGAACATCTGTAACTGATCCTCTGTTGGTCTCCACATCAGAATGGGTTGAGATGAAAGCTGCTACAAGACACACGAACACACACACACACACACACACACACACACACACACACACACACACACACACACACACACACACATGCCCACACACACGCACACACACACACACACACATGCACACACACACACACACACACATGCACACACACACACACACACACCATCCCCCACCTCCCTTCTGTCATGCTGATGAAGAGGCTTTTATTTTGGCAGGAACTGTTCTAGAGCTGCACAGACTGACAAACAGGTTGTTGTTGTTAATGAAGAGGTTTCCCACGTGTTCTGAGCTGGGTTCTGGTTTTGGATCTGGTCTGGATTCTTTTTTTTTTTTTAACCCCGTGTCCTGTCCGGCTGTAGAGCAAACAGAATAGATGTCTGAGTGCCAGGAACAAGCCCAACAGTGTTGCTGTTCCAGGTGAGACGTTACAGCCACTGCTATAACGCTCCTCCTGACTTGTGTTTAAATATAACTTTAAAAATCTTAATTAGAATGTTTTAATGGTTGATTTGAATCCCAATGGACACGGAGCCTGAAAGAAAGGGAAGAGTACAGAAAGAAGAGTGGGGGAGAAAGTAAACAGAAAAAGAAGAGAACAAGAGACGTGAAGAATCCACTTCTAGACCTGCAAATGAAACACAAACAAACAAAACAGGGAGAAAAGATACAACAGCAGCAAACAGCATATTAATATACAACAGTTGTGATCTCCTTAAAATGTCTACGGTAAAGACTGATTCAAGATGAGTTCAGTGTCAACCACAGCCCCAGTTAATGTGTCTGAAAACTGGTCTGGATTCTTGTCTAGGTTCTGGGTTAACGTAAACAAGCTGCTGCTAAGCTGTAGATGTTAGCTAACAGGTAAAATAGAGTTCTAACTGTAGAGGTTAGCTAACAGGTAATATAGTGTTCTAACTGTAGAGGTTAGCTAACAGGTAATATAGTGTTCTAACTGTAGAGGTTAGCAAACAGGTAAAATAGAGTTCTAACTGTAGAGGTTAGCTAACAGGTAATATAGTGTTCTAACTGTAGAGGTTAGCTAACAGGTAAAATAGAGTTCTAACTGTAGAGGTTAGCTAACAGGTAATATAGAGTTCTAACTGTAGAGGTTAACTAACAGGTAATATAGAGTTCTAACTGTAGAGGTTAACTAACAGGTAATATAGAGTTCTAACTGTAGAGGTTAGCTAACAGGTAATATAGAGTTCTAACTGTAGAGGTTAGCTAACAGGTAATATAGAGTTCTAACTGTAGAGGTTAGCTAACAGGTAATATAGTGTTCTAACTGTAGAGGTTAGCTAACAGGTAATATAGTGTTCTAACTGTAGAGGTTAGCTAACAGGTAATATAGAGTTCTAACTGTAGAGGTTAGGTAACAGGTAATATAGAGTTCTAACTGTAGAGGTTAGCTAACAGGTAATATAGAGTTCTAAATGTAGAGGTTAGCTAACAGGTAATATAGAGTTCTAACTGTAGAGGTTAGCTAACAGGTAATATAGAGTTCTAACTGTAGAGGTTAGCTAACAGGTAAAATAGAGTTCTAACTGTAGAGGTTAACTAACAGGTAATATAGAGTTCTAACTGTAGAGGTTAGCTAACAGGTAAAATAGAGTTCTAACTGTAGAGGTTAACTAACAGGTAATATAGAGTTCTAACTGTAGAGGTTAGCTAACAGGTAATATAGAGTTCTAACTGTAGAGGTTAGCTAACAGGTAAAATAGAGTTCTAACTGTAGAGGTTAACTAACAGGTAATATAGAGTTCTAACTGTACGGGTTAGCTAACAGGTAATATAGAGTTGTAATTGTAGAGGTTAGCTAACAGGTAATATTGAGTTCTAACTGTAGAGGTTAACTAACAGGTTATATAGAGGTCTAACTGTAGAGGTTAACTAACAGGTAATATAGAGTTCTAACTGTAGAGGTTAACTAACAGGTAATATAGTGTTCTAACTGTACGGGTTAGCTAACAGGTAATATAGAGTTCTAACTGTAGAGGTTAACTAACAGGTAATATAGAGTTCTAACTGTAGAGGTTAACTAACAGGTAATATAGAGTTCTAACTGTACGGGTTAGCTAACAGGTAATATAGAGTTCTAACTGTAGAGGTTAGCTAACAGGTAAAATAGAGTTCTAACTGTAGAGGTTAGCTAACAGGTAATATACTAGCTAAACAGCAGCTAATTTGTCACTCATCTGCAGAAACGTCTCTCCTGATTTGACTAGCCCTGAGTCTTGCTCTGGTCAGAGGTCTACTTCCTGTATTTAGAGACTCCTCCCACTTTAAGAAATGTCAGCGGTGGGCGCGGTCCTTGTTGTAGGTAACTGATAGACCTTCAGAGTGCCGCCTGTAGACTCGACCCACCTCCTCATGTTTTCCTGAGGAACTCCTGATCTGCTGAAGAACCTCCAGCTCCATTCAGGGAAACCAGCAGCCTTCAGGCTTTAATCCACAGATCCTAAATATTCAGATTCAGATTACTTTAATGGCTTTTCTATAAAACGGATTCAACAACAGCAGAGTGAGATTCTGAATGAAATCAGCTCCAGTCTGGACCGCTGATAAAACCCTCAGATCTTCCAGGTGGAGGTGGACAATCAGAACGTTTCAGCAGAACCCGACTTTATGACCCGATGTTTCCATCAGACCTGCAGCGACGCGTTTCCACTGCAGAGCTGAACCTTATGGAGGTTTTCCTTCTGCTGAGACATCTGAAGCTCCACCGTCTGAACTGTGACCACATGAAACGGGTCCAGGTCCATTCAGACCCAGACCAGACGGTGACTCACGCTGGAGGAATGAGTGAGCAAACGATGGTTTGAAGGTTTGGGGTGGATTTCACCAGGATCCAACCAGCAGAACCAGGTCGGGTTTTACTGGATCAGAACTTCTGGGTCTGACTCTCCTAATCAAACATTTATGGTTCTGGACTTTGGCGGATCTGTGGTGTCAGGAATGGGACAACATGGAGATTCCTGAAACACGACTCCAACAGAAAGTTTTATTCCCGCCTGAGGAGTAAAGGTCAAAGGTCACAGCATCAACAGTACAGGTCACATCTTGATTCTAGGAGGTGAGAGAATTCATTTCTGATCAGAACATCGATTCAGGTCCTGGGTTTCTGTCCCAGACCAGGTGAAGACGAACGTGTTGCTGTCCAGGTTCTGGTCCAGTCCAGGTTCTGGTCCAGTCCAGGTTCTGGTCCAGTCCAGGTTCTGGTCCAGTCTCTAGCCTTTAGGGTGATGGGTTAATCTGAGCTAATGCGTGGAGTTAGCAGCCATCTGTGCCGTCAGCGGAGGTGGAATCCAGCCTGATCTTAGGTTCTTGTTCCTCTCCAGAGCTCCGGTACAGGAGTCATAGAGTCGGTGTCTAACCTGCTGTACAGTTCTGAACAACCTAATCTAATAAGTGGAGACCCCTCTGTTCTCTGAGTGGTCCTTCATGCTGTCTTCTGTTCTACTGGACCACCTCCTTAACAGGAGAGTCGGTTAGTGACATCATGAAGCTCAGGGGGATCCTGGTGGACTCTTCCGTGGGTTTGGGTCAAACTGAAACCTTAAATCAGGAGTTTGTCTTTTTTTAAGGTAGTAATTCATAACATTAGATCTGAAAGATCCAGAAGACTTTAGAGCAGATCAACAGAGCGGCGCTGCTTCAGCTGCTCTCCTGTTGCTGCTGATCAAATCAGCTGTGAAAAGATGTTTTAACATGTCATTACTGAGCTCTGAGACTCCAACAGCTTCATGTCTTTTTGTTTTTAAAGATTCTGTTTCCTGAAACTCCTTGGCTGATGTTTGTTTCTGACGATGCTCCTTTCAGACCCGCCATGTCCATGCAGCAGATAGAGGAGGAACCTGGATAATAGTCTAATAGTCTCAGGAGCTTTTAGGAGCGGTTCTGGCCTTCAGAACCAACGGTTCTCTAGAACCCTGGGAGGTTTAAAGACACATCCAGTCTGTTTAGCTGCAGGGTTTTTGGTGATTTCTGCTCTGGTTTGCTATTGAATGTTTTCAGCTGAGTGTTTTCCTTTGTGATAAATCACATTAAAGATTGAACACGCTGCAGCATCTGCAGCTCAGAGACTATTTTTGTTACTAGAGTTGAATTATTTACACAAGGGGAAAATCTGGTCATCTGTAAATCTAAGGAAGAAGCTCTTAAAACACCAGGGTAAAGTCCTGCTGCACCATCAGGTCTATCTTTATCTTCAAACATGGTTCTCGGTTCTGGACCAATCAGAGCTCATGGTTCTTGGCTGTGAACCAATCAGAGCTCATGGTTCTTGGCTGTGAACCAATCAGAGCTCATGGTTCTCAGCTAAGAACCAATCAGAGCTCATGGTTCTCGGCTATGAACCAATCAGAGCTCATGGTTCTCGGCTAAGAACCAATCAGAGCTCATGGTTCTCAGCTCTGGACCAATCAGAGCTCATGGTTCTCAGCTCTGGACCAATCAGAGCTCATGGTTCTCGGCTATGAACCAATCAGAGCTCATGGTTCTCAGCTATGAACCAATCAGAGCTCATGGTTCTCGGCTATGAACCAATCAGAGCTCATTGTTCTCAGCTATGAACCAATCAGAGCTCATGGTTCTCTGCTCTGGACCAATCAGAGCTCATGGTTCTCGGCTATGAACCAATCAGAGCTCATGGTTCTCGGCTATGAACCAATCAGTGCTCATGGTTCTCGGCTATGAACCAATCAGAGCTCATGGTTCTCGGCTATGAACCAATCAGAGCTCATGGTTCTCGGCTATGAACCAATCAGTGCTCATGGTTCTCGGCTATGAACCAATCAGAGCTCATTGTTCTCAGCTATGAACCAATCAGAGCTCGTGGTTCTCGGCTATGAACCAATCAGAGCTCATGGTTCTCGGCTCTAGACCAATCAGAGCTCATTGTTCTCAGCTATGAACCAATCAGAGCTCATTGTTCTCAGCTATGAACCAATCAGAGCTCATGGTTCTCGGCTATGAACCAATCAGAGCTCATAGTTCTCTGCTCTGGACCAATCAGAGCTCATGGTTCTCGGCTATAAACCAATCAGAGCTCATGGTTCTCTGCTCTGGACCAATCAAAGCTCATGGTTCTCGGCTCTAGACCAATCAGAGCTCATGGTTCTCGGCTATGAACCAATCAGAGCTCATGGTTCTCTGCTCTGGACCAATCAGAGCTCATGGTTCTCGGCTATGAACCAATCAGAGCTCATGGTTCTCGGCTATGAACCAATCAGAGCTCATGGTTCTCGGCTATGAACCAATCAGAGCTCATGGTTCTCTGCTCTGGACCAATCAAAGCTCATGGTTCTCGGCTCTAGACCAATCAGAGCTCATGGTTCTCGGCTATGAACCAATCAGAGCTCATGGTTCTCTGCTCTGGACCAATCAGAGCTCATGGTTCTCTGCTCTGGACCAATCAGAGCTCATGGTTCTCGGCTATGAACCAATCAGAGCTCATGGTTCTCTGCTCTGGACCAATCAGAGCTCATGGTTCTCTGCTCTGGACCAATCAGAGCTCATGGTTCTCGGCTCTGAACCTTACATAAGCTCTTCTTCACAGAAACTGCCCTACTCAAAGTTTCTAGACGTAACGAGATGCTGACGAGCTAAAGTGGATCTTTGATGACTCAAATGAGAGACGTGTGTGAGTATTCGTCGGCGAGACAAGATTAAAACGTTGCGGGACAATGTTTGTGTGAATTCTTTGCTGTCAATCATGTGAACTCAGTGTCCACTTCCATTCATCCTCTTATTGTGGCGGGGTTGAACTCTTTCATTAGCTCTGGAGCGATCAGTCTGTGGCTGTGTCCGGATTCAGGGGTCATTCAAAAGTACCATACACCGTTTTGGTAATAAACAGCGACGCGATGAGTGCTGTCCGAATTCGAAGGATTCTCATTCATGTGTCCTTAAATGTGTCCTTGTTCCCCCCAAATTTCAAGGATGGGTCTGGTTTATCCTCGCTGGCAAAGGCTATCCCAGGATGCTTTGCGTGCCGGCCGTTGAACTCTACTGATTCATCAAATTCACAACAGTAACAGAAAAAACCCAGAGAGCAATACGGTTTTAAATATCAATTTTTCAAAAGATTGTGATACAAATGATAAAAAGCTTGTGTTTTGCTTCTCTTTATATGAAGTTTAATGATAAAAATCTCCACAAAAGAGGTTGAATGTTTTATTTTTCATGTAATTTAAGACAAGAAATCAATGTAAGCTAGCTTGAATGTTTTTAATGAAATAAATCACCATAACAGAGCTTAAAGTGTTTCTTTAGATCCATTTTATTAGCTTTAGCCTGTCTGTCGGCGCTGTCACGGTTGCTAAGCGACTGGACCGAGGGGCGGGGATAAGTATGAGGCTAGACTTTCCGAATTCAGAGCCGCTTATTTCCGGTCTTAGTGGTTGAGCAAGGACCCAACCTAGGTAGAACAGCAAGTCCACGTCCTCATAAGCATCCTACCCCTGAATCCGGACACAGCCTGTGATTGGCTCTGGCGGCGTGCTCTCTCATCTAATTGATCCTTATTCAAAGAATCCTTCTTGACAGCTTGTGACAACCCTGCTGATTGATTCCATATTGTGTTCTGATTGAATCAACTCCACGGTGAGTCGTTTGCTTTGTTTCTTTTGTTTCACTAAAAATGTGGTGCTACGTCCAGCCATTCAACCTGCCAATAAGCTAATGCTAAGCTAATGAGCTTCAAGCACTGATGAGTGATTGTATTCATTAAACACTGACGTGTCATATGTCACCTCCCTTGTGTCATATGTCTCCCTCTAGTGTCCTGTCTTGTGCTTTGTCTAAACCCTCTGCCCTTTGTCTCCCACAGGTGTATCCTATTGTAATCCAGCCACCTGTGTCTCGTTCCTGTGATCACCTCCCTCTGTGGATTTAAGCGTGCCTGTCTCGTCTGTGTTTGTCGGTTCCTAGTCGTAGTCGTGTGAGTCCTGAGTGTGTCTTCGTGTTCCTGATATTAGAATAAACTTGAACTTTGGATGTACATCTGCGCCTGGGTCCTCTCTACACACACTAGTACATGACATGACGTGTCTCTGTTATTGTTATGGCTGAATGTTAGAGCTACACTTGTAGTGTTGATTGAACACTTTGGTTATTGTAGTTTTGTCTGTTTAGAATGTTTTTCTTTACTTTTTCTGTTTATTACCAAAACGGTCTACGGTACTTTGGAATTGATTAATGTGATTCTATTTTCCAACTTATTGACCAAAATTACTTTATTAAAGGATTCATACTTTTTAAACTAAAACTGGACAAAAACTTTTTGAGTTTTCGTTTACTAAAACGATCAAATATAGACCTGAAAAAACTAGACTGTCACACAGATACACACTGATACACACTGATACACACTGATACACACTGATACACACAGATACACACTGATACACACTGATACACACAGATACACACTGATACACACTGATACACACTGATACACACTGATACACACTGATACACACTAACACACTGATACACACTGATACACACTGATACACACTAACACACTGATACACACTGATACACACTGATACACACTGATACACACTAACACACTGATACACACTGATACACACTAACACACTGATACACACTGATACACACTGATACACACTAACACACTGATACACACTGATACACACAGATACACACTGATACACACTGATACACACTGATACACACTGATACACACTGATACACACTGATACACACAGATACACACTAACACACTGATACACACTGATACACACTGATACACACTGATACACACTGATACACACTGATACACACTGATACACACTGATACACACTGATACACACTAACACACTGATACACACTGATACACACTGATACACACTGATACACACTGATACACACTGATACACACTGATACACACTGATACACACAGATACACACTGATACACACAGATACACACTGATACACACAGATACACACTGATACACACTGATACACACTAACACACTGATACACACTGATACACACTGATACACACTGATACACACTGATACACACTGATACACACAGATACACACTGATACACACTGATACACACTGATACACACTGATACACACTGATACACACTGATACACACAGATACACACTGATACACACTGATACACACTAACACACTGATACACACTGATACACACTGATACACACTGATACACACTGATACACACTGATACACACAGATACACACTGATACACACTGATACACACTAACACACTGATACACACTAACACACTGATACACACTGATACACACAGATACACACAGATACACACTGATACACACTGATACACACTGATACACACTAACACACTGATACACACATAACACACAGATACACACTGATACACACTGATACACACTGATACACACTGATACACACTGATACACACTGATACACACTGATACACACTGATACACACTGATACACACTGATACACACTGATACACACTGATACACACTGATACACACTGATACACACTGATACACACTGATACACACTGATACACACTGATACACACTGATACACACTGATACACACTGATACACACTGATACACACTGATACACACTGATACACACTGATACACACTGATACACACTGATACACACTGATACACACTGATACACACTGATACAAACTGATACACACTGATACACACTGATACACACTGATACACACTGATACACACTAACACACTGATACACACTGATACACACTGATACACACTGATACACACAGATACACACTGATACACACTGATACACACTGATACACACTGATACACACTGATACACACTGATACACACTGATACACACTAACACACTGATACACACTGATACACACTAACACACTGATACACACTGATACACACTGATACACACTGATACACACAGATACACACTGATACACACTGATACACACTGATACACACTGATACACACAGATACACACTGATACACACTGATACACACTGATACACACTGATACACACTGATACACACTGATACACACTAACACACTGATACCACTACACACTGATACCACTGATACACACACAACACACTGATACACACTGATACACACTGATACAAACTGATACACACTGATACACACTGATACACACTGATACACACTGATACACACTGATACACACTGATACACACTGATACACACTGATACACACTGATACACACTAACACACTGATACACACTGATACACACTGATACACACTAACACACTGATACACACTGATACACACTGATACACACTGATACACACTGATACACACTGATACACACTGATACACACTGATACACACTAACACACTGATACACACTGATACACACTGATACACACTGATACACACTGATACACACTGATACACACTGATACACACTAACACACTGATACACACTGATACACACTGATACAAACAGATACACACTGATACACACTGATACACACTAACACACTGATACACACTGAATACACACTGATACACACTGATACACACAACACACTGATACACACTGATACACACTGATACACACTGATACACACTGATACACACTGATACACACTGATACACACTGATACACACAGATACACACTGATACAAACAGATACACACTGATACACACTGATACACACTGATACACACTGATACACACTAACACACTGATACACACTGATACACACTGATACACACTGATACACACTGATACACACTGATACACACTGATACACTGATACACACTGATACACACTGATACACACTGATACACACTGAATCACACTGATACACACTGATACACACTGATACACACTGATACACACTGATACACACTGATACACACTGATACACACTAACACACTGATACACACTGATACACACTGATACACACTGATACACACACTGACCCACTCAGGAGTAATCCTGTGTAATGGGATCACAGATCACCACCTGGCTCCTCCTCCTCCTCCATCCTGTGAGAGCTCAGGCTCCACAGGTTACAGCCGTATCAGTTCCGTCTCTCAGATCCACTAACCAGCTGATCTGCTGCTCGTCATGTTCGTCCTCCTCCTCATCTGACGGAGTCAAATGGTAAAATAATAACTACTAATAACAATAACTTTATTTGTCTAGTACCTTTCTCAGGTTCTCACCTCCATGATAGTCTCACACACAGATTACTGCGTCACTACCTGCTCTCTCACTGGACACACTTTTAAACCAATAGAAACATTATTCAAAAAGTCTATCAACATTATTGATCAAAAGCCTTGGTCATTTCATCAGTGAAAATATAACATGCTCAACTGTGAAAATGTTATTACATTTAGAAATAGATGTCTAATCTACAAAGTTCTGCGTGGACTCGCCCCACCTCCACTTCCTGCATCCATTAAACTAAGAACTGACAAGGTGTGGGTCCCAGAGCCTCCTGTCCTCCAGAGGAGACCTGGAGAGTCCTCAGAGACAACAAGCGGCTGTCAGTCAGAGGGAGTCGCTTTAGGAACAACGTACCTACGAACGTTAGAGAACGTCCCACCTATAGTACCTTCAAAAGGCACCTCAAACAGTACCTTAAAAGTTCCCAGTCATGTACACACTTTTATTCATATTTTTATTGTTGAAACGTAATCTGTATGTCTGTGATGTGATTTCTGATTGAGAATAGTTTATTGTCACTATGTTGTTAGTCTTCCTGCCTAGTAGGGACTACAGATGAAAATGAGCACTATGCTCTAATCTAGCTCTGTTACGGTCCCACACCTGGGCAGCGCCGGTGCCCTGCCGACTCCTCCCACCTGTTCCAGCCAGCAGCGCTCCAGAGACGCAGGCCGGAGATCCAATCCCCCCTCATCAAGCTCTGCTTAAATGAGGCTCCAGCCGGTCGTTCTGGGGCAGCAGACGGTTCTGCGGTCCCCTGGGTGGTTGTGTGTGTCGAGAGTTTTTATAGCAGTTTAAAGTTGTTTTAAACTAGACAGATGGAGTGATTTTAGGTGTGGGAATCCACAGGTTTTCGCTCTGTCTTATGTTTGTCTAGTTTTTAACCTCACCTGATTTTATCCAGATTTTTATTGTATTTATATAATTTTTGTATCCTTGGTTTTAACTAAATTAACTTATTTACGTGAGAGGAGTGACTTTGTTATTTATTTCCTTGGTGGAGTTATTTGTGTTTAACAGTCCTCCTCCTGTGTTGATTTAGTTTGTTTTGTTAATTAATAAATATATTTTTGATTTGAACCATTCATCGTTTTGTGTTGGCCTCCTTTTAACTCCTAGACGAAGGGAGGTGGTAACAAGCTCCTTTACAGTCTGTACATCAGTACCTGACTGTTCATCAATGTGCACTGTCCCAATAAATAAATGAAAATGAAATGAAAGTTCAGCTCATAGATCCATAGGACTCTGTAGAGACTCTAAATCAGCTGATCAGTCCTCATCATGGACCTGGATTCTCTAAAACCTCTCCCCATTGGCTGATCTTCAAGGAGTTCAGAGCATCCATTACAGAGTCACCGTCTCAGTGATCACACCTGATCACAGTTAGTGCACCAAGAAGACCAGCTGGTCTGGAGTCTGGACAGACTGGGACTGAACTCCTAATGCCACCTGTTTTCCTTCAGGTTCTCGTTCAGTGAGAGGCGTGTCTTAGATTCTCACCAGCTGCTCTGACAGGTTTCTCTTGTTCTCACACAAAGTTCAAAGTTTATGTAAAGTTTCCACCGTTTTTCTCTTTATAAATCCCAAAGTTTGTGGGAAAAGTGACTTATGCGACTTTCAGGCCCAAGTTTTATAAGTGAGGCCCCAGCTCTCTCTGACCCACACAGGAGCATACATATGGACAGATGATGGATGAAATCAGCCCAGGATTTAGAATTTGATCTTTAAAAACTCCTCACAGCTGAAGGTTTTTAGGTTCTATGTTCTGACACCAGGTGGAACCTGGTCTTGTCTGATTGGTTTGCAGATAGCAGAAGCAGCCAGGACGTCCTCTCAGGCTGATGACTTGTACCTGGATGCCGTTGGATCTGGAGGTTACTACCCTGAGGACGATGATGACTTTAACTCTGGTTCTGGCTCAGGTAATCCCACCTACAGGAAGTTCTTGGTTCTTCTCTCTGTTCCGTATATTTTCACCTCCTAGAGACTCAGTCAGATTTCTGCAGCAGGTTTTCTCTGCCTCTCAACTCTACAGGAGAAAATAAAGTGAAAACAATCCACAAAAAACTAATGCAGATTCATAATAAACATGTGGAGTTCTGATTAGATGTTCCACTGTAGGAAGACTTTGGTTTCCTGGTGGATCATTGTTGTAGACTTGTAGTAGTAGTAGTAGTAGTAGTAAGTTTATTCAGCACAGTGCAATACTATAAACAGTGCAATCAACAATATAAACCAACTGAATCCAGTTGGTTTGTGTGTCTGACAGGATGTAGGCAGAAGCACCTCCCCCTTTACCTCAGAAAATCACCAGAACACCAAACAGACGGTAGCATAGAATCTTAAAGTCATTCCATACAGCAAAAAATAAAAGTGCTACATACATCCAAAGGTCATACAAACAAGTAAAAAAATAAAATAATAATAATAAATTATAAATGTTTTAACTTAATTTTCCCTACTGTAAGAAAAAATAATATTTTCTTTGTAACGTCTCTTAAAACTAACTGTATTAGAACATAATCTTATGTTTTCTGGACAACTATTCCACATGTTGACACCTTTAACAGATACACAGTGACTTTTTAACATCTTTGGCTTTTTAAATAATAAAGTACCTCTCAGGCTTGATTTCTTCATTTGGAACAGAGTCTGGACATGATGAGGCAGAAGTTTGTGTGCAGCTTTAAACATAATTTGTATTGACTTGTCTTTTCTTCCAGGTGGAAGTGAGGACTTGGTGGTGGAAACGGTGACCGTCAGTAAGATTTATGTTGAGCCCAAAGCAGCTCAGCCCACCCAGGACTCCACCAAAAACTTTACCCAGAGGATGGACATGGCCACAGTGGGAGGACAGGCCAGAGACATCACGCCCAGGAAGCCTTTCAGAACAGAGGTAAGACAAAACCAGAGACCTCCAACGTGTCTGATTTTTTATATTTTTCTGTTGACGGATTCAGTTGATTCTTTCTCCAAAGAAAAACTAACCTGCTTTGCATCAGGACTAAAAACTCTTTGAGCACATTTCTTAGGAAACTGAAACATTTCAAAGACATTATGAGCAGCTTTGGTCCAGACGTCTGTTCAAACTGCCCCCTGAAGGTGGGAGCTGAGTTACTTCTATAAATGTAAATGTCTCACATCTTTATAGTGCTTTTCAAAGTCAGTGGACTACAAAGCACTTTACATCAGTCAGTCACGCTGATGGAGCTACAGAGGTGAAGCGACCAGACACAGAGGCGCCACCAGCCCTCTGACCACCACCACCAGCAGGCAATGAGGGGAAAGTGTCTTTCCCAAGGACACAATGACAAAGTAACCCAGCCAGAGCGGGGATTTGATCCTACAACCCTCCAGTTGCAAGACCAATGCCCTAACCACTGCCTCCCTATAAAGGTCTGTGGTTCACCCCGAGTCGTCTCAGTGTGTGATTTGTGAAAAAGCAGAGTGGGGGATTGGTGTTTGTTGCAAGTTCGTCTGGAGATGCTGCAGCGATTCCGTCGGGACCTCACCTCATTACGCCCCTCCGCTGCTGGCGCTACACTTGTTGGACAGAAACTGGGGTTTTGACCAGTGATGGGTGCATAGAGAACAACTCCTCCGGGGTTAAAGATTACTGACCAGCAAATTTGGGGACAACTGGAAACAAGAGAATTGTTAAGAAGACTTGATAAAGTTGGAGGTGAACAATTCCGATGGAATTGTCAGTTGGAACCAGTTCTAAGTCAGAACCAGTTCTCAATTCCCACCCCTAGGACCAACTCTTACCCATCATAACCTCCCCAAACCCTACCCTTACCTACCATAACCAACCCAAAACCAACTCTTACCCATCATAACCAACCCAAACCCAACTTATACCTACCATAACCAACCCAAAACCAACTCTTACCCATCATAACCAACCCAAACCCAACTTATACCTACCATAACCAACCCAAAACCAACTCTTACCCATCATAACCAACCCAAAACCAACTCTTACCCATCATAACCAAACCAAAACCAACTGTTACCCATCATAACCTCCCCAAACCCTACCCTTACCTACCATAACCAACCCAAACCCAACTTATACCTACCATAACCAACCCAAAACCAACTCTCACCCATCATAACAACCCAAAACCAACTCTTACCCATCATAACCAACCCAAACCCAACTTAAACCTACCATAACCAACCCAAACCCAACTTAAACCTACCATAACCAACCCAAAACCAACTCTTACCCATCATAACCAACCCAAATCCAACTTATACCTACCATAACCAACCCAAAACCAACTCTTACCCATCATAACCAACCCAAATCCAACTTATACCTACCATAACCAACCCAAAACCAACTCTTACCCATCATAACCAACCCAAACCCAACTCTTCCCCTTCATAACCAAACCAAAGCCAACTCTTACCCATCATAACCAACCCAAACTCAACTCTAGGTCATATAACTTTGTTTCAGATGGTGCTGGATTACATTTCTCACAGACATTATCCCATGTTTTACTTCTCCCATGACACGACATGTGGACTCCACATCTGTTTGGGATTAGTCATCAGGGTCCCAGCCTCTCAGCCAAGCTACTGGCCCAGTTCCATTTGTCTTCACTCTCGCCTCTGGACAACTCACTGGCTCAGTTATAATAATAATAATTATGGATTTATATAGCACCTTTCAGGACACCCCACTCTTTGACAGAAGCTCCATTATTCATCCACTCTGGTGGAGGTTAAACTACAACAGACATCTGTAGTCCCAGCTGACCTGGGGCAGTCTGACAGAAGAGAGGCTGCCATTCTGACCACCACCAACATTCACACACAGTCACACAGGCAAGGTGGTGAAGTGTCTTACCCAAGGACACAACGACAATCTAACCCAGGACGGAGCTGGGGATCGAGCTGGCGACCCTCCGGTTACCAGACCGGCCACTCTACCTACTGAGCTACATGCCGCCCCGATTATCTACCTTCTTTTCTCTTGACTCAGTGTCAAGCTGTGAGGTTTAGCAGAGATTCACCAACAAATGAACATCTCAAACATTTTAGGTCTTCACAAAGATCAAAGATGTGTTGATGAATGAGTTGACCTGGATAAACTGGACAGAACCAGGTCCAGTTTGTTCAAACTCTGACCATCCTCACCCTCCTGTCTCCCCCCAGGCTCCACTTCCAGTTACAGAAGACCTGCAGAAGAATCAGCTGACCAGTACAACTGATGCACCTGGTTCTCCTCAGGAGCCCATTGAGGTCCGAACTGAAAACCTCTTCCAGAGGACGGAGGTGTTGGCAGGTGAGTTCTGCCTCCTCTTCCTCATTCACTCAGTAGATTCATGTCTAACGTGGTTCTCCAGTCTGCTGCTTCACCCACGTTGTTTAGGGGACTTTTTTGGGGGGCGGGGGGGGTTGGGTTTTGGGATGTTTTTAGAGGTTTCTGGGGTTTTAGGGATGTTTTTAGAGGTTTCTGGGGTTTTAGGGATTTTTTTAGAGGTTTCTGCGGTTTTAGGGATGTTTTTAGAGGTTTCTGGGGTTTTAGGGATGTTTTTAGTGGTTTCTGGGGTTTTAGGAATGTTTTTAGAGGTTTCTGGGGTTTTAGGGATGTTTTTAGAGGTTTCTGGGGTTTTAGGGATGTTTTTAGAGGTTTCTGGGGTTTTAGGGATGTTTTAGAGGTTTCTGGGTTTTAGGGATTTTTTAGAGGTTTCTGGGGATTTAGGGATGTTTTTAGAGGTTTCTGGGGTTTTAGGGATGTTTTTAGAGGTTGGGGTTTTAGGGATGTTTTTAGAGGTTGGGGTTTTAGGGATGTTTTTATTTTAGAGGTTTCTGGGCTTTTAGGGATGTTTTTAGTGGTTTCTGGGGTTTTAGGGATGTTTTTAGTGGTTTCTGGGGTTTTAGGGATGTTTTTAGAGGTTTCTGGGGTTTTAGGGATGTTTTTAGAGGTTTCTGGGGTTTTAGGGATGTTTTTTAGAGGTTTCTGGGGTTTTAGGGATGTTTTTAGAGGTTGGGGTTTTAGGGATGTTTTTAGAGGTTGGGGTTTTATGGATGTTTTTAGTGGTTTCTGGGGTTTTAGGGATGTTTTTAGAGGTTTCTGGGGTTTTAGGGATGTTTTTAGAGGTTTCTGGGGTTTTAGGGATGTTTTTAGTGGTTTCTGGGGTTTTAGGGATGTTATTAGAGGTTTCTGGGTTTTAGGGATTTTTTAGAGGTTTCTGGGGTTTTAGGGATGTTTTTAGAGGTTTCTGGGGTTTTAGGGATGTTTTTAGAGGTTTCTGGGGTTTTAGTGGTGTCTGGGGTTTTAGGGATGTTTTTAATGGTTTCTGGGGTTTTAGGGATGTTTTTAGAGGTTTCTGGGGTTTTAGGGATGTTTTTAGAGGTTTCTGGGGTTTTAGGGATGTTTTTAGAGGTTTCTGGGGTTTTAGGGATGTTTTTAGAGGTTTCTGGGGTTTTAGGGATGTTTTTAGAGGTTTCTGGG
>SSNR01000319.1:532386-544496 GCA_006937965.1 Callopanchax toddi | reverse complement strand
TTTAGGGATTTTTTTAGTGCTTTCTGGGCTTTTAGGGATGTTTTTAGAGGTTTCTGGGGTTTTAGGGATGTTTTTAGTGGTTTCTGGGGTTTTAGGGATGTTTTTAGAGGTTTCTGGGTTTTTGGGATGTTTTTAGTGGTTTCTGGGTTTTAGGGATGTTTTTAGAGGTTTCTGGAGTTTTAGGGATGTTTTTAGAGGTTTCTGGGGTTTTAGAGATGTTTTTAGAGGTTTCTGGGGTTTTAGGGATGTTTTTAGTGGTTTCTGGGGTTTTAGGGATTTTTTTAGAGGTTTCTGCGGTTTTAGGGATGTTTTTAGAGGTTTCTGGGGTTTTAGGGATGTTTTTAGAGGTTTCTGGGGTTTTAGGGATGTTTTTAGAGGTTTCTGGGGTTTTAGTGGTGTCTGGGGTTTTAGGGATGTTTTTAATGGTTTCTGGGGTTTTAGGGATGTTTTTAGAGGTTGGGGTTTTAGGGATGTTTTTAGAGCTTTCTGGGGTTTTAGGGATGTTTTTAGTGGTTTCTGGGGTTTTAGGGATGTTTTTAGAGGTTTTTGGGGTTTTTAGGGATTTTTTAGAGGTTTCTGGGGTTTTAGGGATGTTTTTAGAGGTTTCTGGGGTTTTAGGGATGTTTCTAGAGGTTTCTGGGGTTTTAGGGATTTTTTTTAGAGGTTTCTGGGTTTTTAGGGATGTTTTTATAGGTTTCTGGGGTTTTAAGGATGTTATTAGAGGTTTCTGGGTTTTTAGGGATGTTTTTAGTGGTTTCTGGGGTTTTAGGGATTTTTTAGAGGTTTCTGGGTTTTTAGGGATGTTTTTAGTGGTTTCTGGGGTTTTTAGGGATTTTTTTAGAGGTTTCTGGGGTTTTAGGGATGTTTTTAGAGGTTTCTGGGTTTTTAGGGATGTTTTTAGTGGTTTCTGGGGTTTTAGGGATTTTTTTAGAGGTTTCTGGGGTTTTAGGGATGTTTTTAGAGGTTTCTGGGGTTTTAGGGTTGTTTTTAGAGGTTTCTGGGTTTTTAGGGATGTTTTAGAGGTTTCTGGGTTTTAGGGATGTTTTTAGAGGTTTCTGGGGTTTTAGGGATGTTTTTAGTGGTTTTGGGGGTTTTATGGATGTTTTTAGTGGTTTCTGGGGTTTTAGGGATGTTTTTAGTGGTTTCTGGGGTTTTAGGGATGTTTTTAGAGGTTGGGGTTTTAGGGATGTTTTTAGAGGTTTCTGGGGTTTTAGGGATGTTTTTTAGAGGTTTCTGGGGTTTTAGGGATGTTTTTAGAGGTTTCTGGGTTTTAGGGATGTTATTAGAGGTTTCTGGTGTTTTTAGGGATTTTTTTAGTGGTTTCTGGGTTTTAGGGATTTTTTTAGTCTTTTGGGGGGTTTTAGGGATGTTTTTAGAGGTTTCTGGGGTTTTAGGGATGTTTTTAGGGATGTTTTTAGAGGTTTCTGGGTTTTTAGGGATGTTTTTAGAGGTTTCTGGGGTTTTTAGGGATGTTTTAGAGGTTTCTGGGTTTTAGGGATGTTTTAGAGGTTTCTGGGTTTTTAGGGATGTTTTAGAGGTTTCTGGGTTTTAGGGATGTTTTTAGAGGTTTCTTGGTTTTAGGGATGTTTTTAGTGGTTTCTGGGTTTTTAGGGATGTTTTAGAGGTTTCTGGGGTTTTAGGGATGTTTTTAGTGGTTTCTGGGGTTTTAGGGATGTTTTTAGTGGTTTTGGGGGTTTTATGGATGTTTTTAGTGGTTTCTGGGGTTTTAGGGATGTTTTTAGTGGTTTCTGGGGTTTTAGGGATGTTTTCAGAGGTTTCTGGGGTTTTAGGGATGTTTCTAGTGGTTTCTGGGGTTTTAGGGATTTTTTTAGTGGTTTCTGGGGTTTTAGGGATTTTTTTAGTGGTTTTGGGGGTTTTAGGGATGTTATTAGAGGTTTCTGGGGTTTTTAGGGATTTTTTTAGTGGTTTCCGGGTTTTAGGGATTTTTTTAGTGGTTTTGGGGGTTTTAGGGATGTTTTTAGAGGTTTCTGGGGTTTTAGGGATGTTATTAGAGGTTTCTGGGGTTTTAGGGATTTTTTTAGTGCTTTCTGGGCTTTTAGGGATGTTTTTAGAGGTTTCTGGGGTTTTTAGGGATTTTTTAGAGGTTTTTGGGGTTTTTAGGGATTTTTTTAGTGGTTTCTGGGGTTTTTAGGGATTTTTTAGTGGTTTCTGGGGTTTTAGGGATGTTTTTAGTGGTTTTTGGGGTTTTAGGGATGTTTTTAGAGGTTTCTGGGGTTTTAGGGATTTTTTTAGAGGTTTCTGGGGTTTTTAGAGGTTTCTGGGGTTTTAGCCTGTGTTGGGGCCGTTTTAGACTTTGTCTACGTTTGTTGGTTTTGAGGTTTTTGTTCTCAAACGAACATCAGTATTTTTAGTGAACAGGTGAATCTTTTCCTGCTGAGTGTGAGGATTGTGGAAACATGAAACAGGAAGTCCTGTCTCCTTTCTCATTCAGCAGTCTATAGAACTGAATCAGTTGTCTCTCCTGGTTGATTTGAGGTTCTGTGAGTTGTTCCTGTGTCAGGGTAAACCTTTTGGATCAGGATCATCCTCCTCACACCTTTTTGACTCAGAGTAAATGAAGATAATTGTCCATGATCTTGTTGTCATGCATTCTGTCTGCATTGCGTCACTGTTTGTCAGAGATGTGCAGCTGGTAGTTTCCTCTCGGGAGCAGAGTCAACATGTGGAGCGAAGGCAGACTGCAGCCAATCAGAGACTCTAAGCAGACTGAGGAGCTGAGCAGAAGCCTATGGAGGGACTGGAGGGATTTCATGTATCTGATGTCAGAGAGAGTTTACCTGTCGGCACCGTCACCTGTCAGATTAACAGAGTCAACAAGCACAGCAGGCTGAAATGTGTCCTTGTTGCACCGTACGTCACAAGTTGGACTTTTCCTTGTCAGTGTGATAACTGAGAGCCAAGGCCCCGCCCCGTGAGGGACGTTACTAACGGGAGGCAGACAACGTAGATACCTTTAAAATGGGGTTAAAACAGTGCTCACTGCTACAGCCGGACCACCACCTCTGTGAAACAACACACAAAGTTCAAACACGCCACGCTCAACCCCCTGAGCTGAGCCGATGGGCTGACCGACAACCCGACCGCCTCACTCCTTGTGGACCGAACCCGAACCATCAGTCTTCCTGGTTTGATGTGAAGGCTCCGACCCATGCGGTTACACCGCCACGGGATGGATACCGGCGGCGGCGAGTCCACGTGAGCCACCACACTGAGGCTCTCAGCCCTCCGATCACCGGAGCTTCACTTCCGGAGCACGACTTCCGTCATCAGCCTCCCAGCTGGATCCAGAGCGAGACGGTGCGGCAGAGACAGAGCAACAGGCGCTGCTAGCTGGCTCAGTCTGGGAGGACAGTGAGGCCACACCCACCATACAATCACACCCCTTCGTATTCCTGTCTTCCACCTATAGAAGGTCTAAGTCCCAGGCTCCTCTGAGCGGACGCTGCCAGCACGTTACACAAGAACTCCCTCGTTACCAAACCGAAGCCCAACAAACACTGACCAAGTGCGCTTAGAAGCCAACGACGACTCCCTCAGCTGAGTCCTGAATCCTGTGCTGCTTGTAGGGTTTTGTCATTCACTTCCTCCGTCCTAACGGGGAACCTGAGATCTCTCCTGGACCAGATGGAGCAGCTTGAAGCTCTGATGAGGATCCAGACAGAACATCATGTGTTTCACCAAGACCTGGTTCAGGATCAGGTCCAGACTCCAGCGTCTCTCTGCCGGCTTTCAGACCAGACCAGCAGACAGAGATCTGAAGAGGAGTAGGAAAAGTAAAGGAGGTGGATTATCAGCTGGTGGAGTCCAGGACCTGCTGCTGGGGAGGATCATCTCTGTAGACCAGATCCTGACTTAGATCTTCATTTAATAACAGAGAGTCTTCAGTCAGAGGCTCCTTCAGATCTGCTGCAACAAGGAGATCCTTCCTGTCCATCACAGACCACTAGAAGGTCCTTCAGTCCATCACAGACCACTAGAAGACCCATCAGTCCATCACAGACCACTAGAAGGTCCTTCAGTCCATCACAGACCACTAGAAGACCCATCAGTCCATCACAGACCACTAGAAGGTCCTTCCTGTCCATCACAGACCAGTAGAAGACCCTTCAGTCCATCACAGACCACTAGAAGGTCCTTCCTGTCCATCACAGACCACTAGAAGATCCTTCCTGTCCATCACAGACCACTAGAAGACCCTTCCTGTCCATCACAGACCACTAGAAGATCCTTCCTGTCCATCACAGACCACTAGAAGGTCCTTCCTGTCCATCTCAGACCACTAGAAAATCCTTCCTGTCCATCACAGACCACTAGAAGACCCTTCCTGTCCATCACAGACCACTAGAAGGTCCTTCCTGTCCATCTCAGACCACTAGAAAATCCTTCCTGTCCATCACAGACCACTAGAAGATCCTTCCTGTCCATCACAGACCACTAGAAGACCCTTCCTGTCCATCACAGACCACTAGAAGGTCCTTCCTGTCCATCACAGACCACTAGAAGGTCCTTCCTGTCCATCACAGACCTGCTACCCACTGCTCCTCCATGAGTCCTCTCTGTCCTCTAAGGGTTTTTGGTTCTGACTGGTTTAGATGATGATTGTTAGGTGTTCTGTCTGACTGAGGAGGTTGAACTCTTTGTGTTTCTGTCAGCTGTTATTGCAGGCGGCGTGATCGGCTTCCTGTTCGCCATCTTCCTCATCCTCCTGTTGGTCTACCGCATGAAGAAGAAGGACGAAGGCAGCTACGACCTGGGAGAGAGGAAACCCTCCGGAGCAGCCTATCAGAAAGCTCCAACCAAGGAGTTTTATGCCTGAGGTGACGGCGAGCGCCCGCGGGCGTCTCAGCCGCCATGTTGAAGCAGCTTATCGTGTTAAAGCCAGCCTTTATCTGTTTAAACCCAGAGTCTGAGTTTGAAGGAGGCGCTGCCTTCAGTCACTGAACACTCAGCAGCGAGTTTCCTGAAATCGAAAGAGGGACGTGTTGATTAGAGAGCTGTTTTCATTGGTCCTGGTAATGATGTCACACCAGGCTGTTCTTAACACCCTCCCCCTGTTGGGTTCCAAACTCCTGAATCTGCGTTCTGTTTGATGCAGAACTCGTTGCTGATGGTTACTTGTTTTATCCTCACAGCGTTGTGTGGTCGTCAGGTGATTCCTGGGGGTTCACACCCCCACGCCCATCTACCCCATCACACCCTGATCCTTCAGCATGGCGTCAACCAGACTCAGAGATCTTCAGCACTTTGACTCAGCCCCGCCCACCTCCACACGGCGGCGTGGGGCAGGAAGAACACGAAGTAGATTCCCTCTGTAGTCGTAGAACTAGAACCCTTGGTGGTCACGCCCTGGCTGCATCCTCTAGTGTTTAGAGTTCTATCATGTGTTCACTCTGGGCTGAAGCCTTCAAAGTGCCTTCAGGACGTGGTCCTGCTCGCTGTGGGCGGGTACAGGGGAGGGGGAGGGGCTAATGGTTTTAGAGGTACTAAACTGACAGAATGTTACCTGTAATTTAAAAAAACACTGAATAAACATCGTGGCCTGAAATCTCCTCCTCCTGTTTTTATTGACCGAATGTCCTGATGGAGCTTCTGCTGTTTCTGATTGGTTCCTGATCAGACACTGTCTCTGATTGGTTCCTGATCAGACGCTGTCTCTGATTGGTTCCTGATCAGACGGTCTCTCTGATTGGTTCCTGATCAGACGCTGTCTCTGATTGGTTCCTGATCAGACGCTGTCTCTGATTGGTTCCTGATCAGACGGTCTCTCTGATTGGTTCCTGATCAGACGCTGTCTCTGATTGGTTCCTGATCAGACGCTGTCTCTGATTGGTTCCTGATCAGACGCTGTCTCTGATTGGTTCCTGATCAGACGCTGTCTCTGATTGGTTCCTGATCAGACACTGTCTCTGATTGGTTCCTGATCAGACACTGTCTCTGATTGGTTCCTGATCAGACACTGTCTCTGATTGGTTCCTGATCAGACGGTCTCTCTGATTGGTTCCTGATCAGACAGTCTCTCTGATTGGTTCCTGATCAGACGGTCTCTCTGATTGGTTCCTGATCAGACGCTCTCTCTGATTGGTTCCTGATCAGACACTGTCTCTGATTGGTTCCTGATCAGACGGTCTCTCTGATTGGTTCCTGATCAGACGGTCTCTCTGATTGGTTCCTGATCAGACGCTGTCTCTGATTGGTTCCTGATCAGACACTGTCTCTGATTGGTTCCTGATCAGACGGTCTGACTGATTGGTTCCTGATCAGACGCTGTCTCTGATTTGTTCCTGATCAGACGGTCTCTCTGATTGGTTCCTGATCAGACGCTGTCTCTGATTGGTTCCTGATCAGACGGTCTCTCTGATTGGTTCCTGATCAGACGCTGTCTCTGATTGGTTCCTGATCAGACACTGTCTCTGATTGGTTCCTGATCAGACGCTGTCTCTGATTGGTTCCTGATCAGATGCTGTCTCTGATTGGTTCCTGATTAGATGCTGTCTCTGATTGGTTCCTGATCAGATACTTTCTGTGATTGGTTCCTGATCAGACGCTGTCTCTGATTGGTTCCTGATCAGACGGTCTCTCTGATTGGTTCCTGATCAGACGCTGTCTCTGATTGGTTCCTGATCAGACGCTGTTTCTGATTGGTTCCTGATTAGACGCTGTCTCTGATTGGTTCCTGATCAGACGCTGTCTCTGATTGGTTCCTGATCAGATGCTGTCTCTGATTGGTTCCTGATTAGATGCTGATTAGACGCTGTCTCTGATTGGTTCCTGATCAGACGCTGTCTCTGATTGGTTCCTGATCAGATGCTGTCTCTGATTGGTTCCTGATTAGATGCTGTCTCTGATTGGTTCCTGATCAGATACTTTCTGTGATTGGTTCCTGATCAGACGCTGTCTCTGATTGGTTCCTGATTAGATGTTGTCTCTGATTGGTTCCTGATCAGACGGTCTCTCTGATTGGTTCCTGATCAGACGCTGTCTCTGATTGGTTCCTGATCAGACGTTGTCTCTGATTGGTACCAGATCAGACGGTCTCTCTGATTGGTTCCTGGTCAGACGCTGTCTCTGATTGGTTCCTGATTAGATGCTGTCTCTGATTGGTTCCTGATCAGACACTTTCTCTGATTGGTTCCTGATCAGAAACTTTCTGTGATTGGTTCCTGATCAGACGCTGTCTCTGATTGGTTCCTGATCAGACGGTCTCTCTGATTGGTTCCTGATCAGACGCTGTTTCTAATTGGTTCCTGATCAGACGCTGTCTCTGATTGGTTCCTGATCAGACGCTGTTTCTGATTGGTTCCTGATTAGACGCTGTCTCTGATTGGTTCCTGATCAGATGCTGTCTCTGATTGGTTCCTGATCAGACGGTCTCTCTGATTGGTTCCTGATCAGACGCTGTTTCTAATTGGTTCCTGATCAGACGCTGTCTCTGATTGGTTCCTGATCAGACGGTCTCTCTGATTGGTTCCTGATCAGATGCTGTCTCTGATTGGTTCCTGATTAGACGCTGTCTCTGATTGGTTCCTGATTAGATGTTGTCTCTGATTGGTTCCTGGTCAGATGCTGTCTCTGATTGGTTCCTAATCAGACGCTGTCTCTGATTGGTTCCTGATTAGATGTTGTCTCTGATTGGTTCCTGATCAGACGCTGTCTCTGATTGGTTCCTGATCAGATGCTGTCTCTGATTGGTTCCTGATCAGACGCTGTCTCTGATTGGTTCCTGATCAGACGGTCTCTCTGATTGATTCCTGATCAGACGGTCTCTCTGATTGGTTCCTGATCAGACGGTCTCTCTGATTGGTTCCTGATCAGACACTGTCTCTGATTGGTTCCTGATCAGACACTGTCTCTGATTGGTTCCTGATCAGACGGTCTCTCTGATTGGTCCCTGATCAGACGGTCTCTCTGATTGGTTCCTGATCAGACGTTGTCTCTGATTAGTTCCTGATCAGACGCTGTCTCTGATTGGTTCCTGATGAGACACTGTCTCTGATTGGTTCCTGATCAGACGGTTTCTCTGATTGGTTCCTGATCAGACGGTCTCTCTGATTGGTTCCTGATCAGACACTGTTTCTGATTGGTTCCTGATCAGACGGTCTCTCTGATTGGTTCCTGATCAGACGCTGTCTCTGATTGGTTCCTGATCAGACGGTCTCTCTGATTGGTTCCTGATCAGACGCTGTCTCTGCTTGGTTCCTGATCAGTCGCTGTCTCTGATTGGTTCCTGATCAGACGCTGTCTCTGATTGGTTCCTGATCAGACACTTTCTCTGATTGGTTCCTGATCAGACGGTCTCTCTGATTGGTTCCTGATCAGACGTTGTCTCTGATTGGTTCCTGATCAGACGTTGTCTCTGATTGGTACCAGATCAGACGGTCTCTCTGATTGGTTCCTGGTCAGACGCTGTCTCTGATTGGTTCCTGATTAGATGCCGTCTCTGATTGGTTCCTGATCAGACGGTCTCTCTGATTGGTTCCTGATCAGACGTTGTCTCTGATTGGTTCCTGATCAGACGTTGTCTCTGATTGGTACCAGATCAGACGGTCTCTCTGATTGGTTCCTGGTCAGACGCTGTCTCTGATTGGTTCCTGATTAGATGCCGTCTCTGATTGGTTCCTGATCAGACGGTCTCTCTGATTGGTTCCTGATCAGACGTTGTCTCTGATTGGTTCCTGATCAGACGTTGTCTCTGATTGGTACCAGATCAGACGGTCTCTCTGATTGGTTCCTGGTCAGACGCTGTCTCTGATTGGTTCCTGATTAGATGCCGTCTCTGATTGGTTCCTGATCAGACGGTCTCTCTGATTGGTTCCTGATCAGACGTTGTCTCTGATTGGTTCCTGATCAGACGTTGTCTCTGATTGGTACCAGATCAGACGGTCTCTCTGATTGGTTCCTGGTCAGACGCTGTCTCTGATTGGTTCCTGATTAGATGCTGTCTCTGATTGGTTCCTGGTCAGATGCTGTCTCTGATTGGTTCCTGATCAGACACTGTCTCTGATTGGTTCCTGATCAAACGCTGTCTCTGATTGGTTCCTGATCAGACTGTCTCTGATTGGTCCCTGATCAGACGCTGTCTCTGATTGGTTCCTGATCAGACTGTCTCTGATTGGTTCCTGATCAGACGCTGTCTCTGATTGGTTCCTGATCATCTGGTATTGGTGGAGCAGGAGGAGCTCTAAATGAACCTTCTGATGATGTTTTTAGGTTCTGATCTCCAGCGGGTTTACCTTTCACTGGATGGAGGAACGATGGATTTTAATCAGTTAAACTGATGAGGGTTTATCTCTGACAGCTTCTGAGCCCCTGGCAGGAGGATAACCAGGGGCCTCATTTACAAAACGTTGTGTAGAATCCTCAATAACAATGTTCTGAAGCTCAGCAAAAAGTTTCACTTACTCAAAGTAAGTGAACCCACAGTCAACCCACCTGACCTTACCCAGGTCAGGTGGGTTGGAGGACAGTGGACGGAGGACCAGGACAATGTCTACCTGTAGTTTGAGATGGTGAGCTAAGCTATCCAGTTCCCACAAACACACTCACACAAACACACACACACACACAGACACACACACACACACACACAGAGCCTCGTGCTGGCCTGGAGAATTAATCCCCGTCCATAGGGGAGATTAGGGCGATACGCTGGAGACCAGAACCTGATGAGGATTACTCCTCTGCTCGGCGATAATCCCCTCAGACTTTAAGTAACGCAAGAGTCACAAAGCTAAAGGGGTTACAGGCGTCCATCTGCAGCAGAACCTGGTCTCCATGGTGACCAGACTGGTCTTTACTGGTCTCTACTCAGGTCTTTACTGGTCTCTACTCAGGTCTTTACTGGTCTCTACTCAGGTCTTTACTGGTCTCTACTCAGGTCTTTAGTCTGGTCTCTACTCAGGTCTTTACTGGTGTCTACTCAGGTCTTTACTGGTCTCTACTCAGGTCTTTACTGGTGTCTACTCAGGTCTTTACTGGTCTCTACTCAGGTCTTTACTGGTCTCTACTCAGGTCTTTACTGGTCTCTACTCAGGTCTTTACTGGTCTCGACTCAGGTATTTACTGGTCTCTACTCAGGTCTTTACTGGTCTCTACTCAGGTCTTTACTGGTCTCTACTCAGGTCTGTACTGGTCTCTACTCAGGTCTTTACTGGTCTCTACTCAGGTCTTTACTGGTCTCTACTCAGGTATTTACTGGTGTCTACTCAGGTCTTTAGTCTGGTCTCTACTCAGGTCTTTAGTCTGGTCTCTACTCAGGTCTTTACTGGTCTCTACTCAGGTCTTTACTGGTCTCTACTCAGGTCTTTACTGGTCTCTACTCAGGTCTTTACTGGTCTGTACTCAGGTCTTTACTGGTCTCTACTCAGGTCTTTAGTCTGGTTTCTACTCAGGTCTTTACTGGTGTCTACTCAGGTCTTTACTGGTCTCTACTCAGGTCTTTAGTCTGGTCTCTACTCAGGTCTTTACTGGTCTCTACTCAGGTCTTTACTGGTGTCTACTCAGGTCTTTACTGGTCTCTACTCAGGTCTTTACTGGTCTCTACTCAGGTCTTTACTGGTCTCTACTCAGGTCTTTACTGGTCTCTACTCAGGTCTTTAGTCTGGTCTCTACTCAGGTCTTTACTGGTGTCTACTCAGGTCTTTACTGGTGTCTACTCAGGTCTTTACTGGTCTCTACTCAGGTCTTTAGTCTGGTCTCTACTCAGGTCTTTACTGGTCTCTACTCAGGTCTTTACTGGTCTCTACTCAGGTCTTTACTGGTCTCTACTCAGGTCTTTACTGGTCTCTACTCAGGTCTTTACTGGTCTCTACTCAGGTCTTTAGTCTGGTCTCTACTCAGGTCTTTACTGGTCTCTACTCAGGTCTTTACTGGTCTCTACTCAGGTCTTTACTGGTCTCTACTCAGGTCTTTACTGGTGTCTACTCAGGTCTTTAGTGGTCTCTACTCAGGTCTTTACTGGTCTCTACTCAGGTCTTTACTGGTGTCTACTCAGGTCTTTACTGGGCTCTACTCAGGTCTTTACTGGTGTCTACTCAGGTCTTTACTGGTCTCTGGACCAGTAAAACCTGGAAGCCATCATATAAGTATCAGCGGACGGGAATCCTCGACAGCTGAACACTGCTGTGTTCCGTTGTGTACCGCATCAGCTGAATAGAATTCATCAGTCCGTTTCCACATTTCACTGAATAAAGAACTACAAAAAGGAAGGATTGTGAACTTAAGAAGAGAAAACGTGATCATTTCTAACCACACCGTGTCTGCAGTCCACACTTTGCAGCACAGTAGTCAAAGAGCCGAGTGGAGGAGGCTAATGGAGGAGGCTAAAGGAGGAGGCTAAAGGAGGAGGCTAAAGGAGGAGGCTAACGGAGGAGGCTAACGGAGGAGGCTAAAGGAGGAGGCTAAAGGAGGAGGCTAACGGAGGAGGCTAACGGAGGAGGCTAAACGAGGAGGCTAACGGAGGAGGCTAAAGGAGGAGGCTAACGGAGGAGGCTAAAGGAGGAGGCTAACGGAGGAGGCTAACGGAGGAGGCTAACAGAGGAGGCTAAAGGAGGAGGCTAAAGGAGGGGGCTAAAGGAGGAGGCTAAAGGAGGAGGCTAAAGGAGGAGGCTAACGGAGGAGGCTAAAGGAGGAGGCTAACGGAGGAGGCTAAAGGAGGAGGCTAACGGAGGAGGCTAAAGGAGGAGGCTAAAGGAGGAGGCTAAAGGAGGAGGCTAACGGAGGAGGCTAAAGGAGGAGGCTAAAGGAGGAGGCTAACGGAGGAGGCTAAAGGAGGAGGCTAACGGAGGAGGCTAAAGGAGGAGGCTAAAGGAGGAGGCTAAAGGAGGAGGCTAACGGAGGAGGCTAAAGGAGGAGGCTAACGGAGGAGGCTAAAGGAGGAGGCTAACGGAGGAGGCTAAAGGAGGAGGCTAACGGAGGAGGCTAAAGGAGGAGGCTAAAGGAGGAGGCTAACAGAGGAGGCTAACGGAGGAGGCTAACGGAGGAGGCTAACGGAGGAGGCTAAAGGAGGAGGCTAAAGGAGGAGGCTAAAGGAGGAGGCTAAAGGAGGAGGCTAACGGAGGAGGCTAAAGGAGGAGGCTAACGGAGGAGGCTAA
>SSNR01000319.1:517784-529168 GCA_006937965.1 Callopanchax toddi | reverse complement strand
TTATTGTTGTTGTCATTTTTATTATTGTTGTTGTTATTTTTGTTGTTGTTATTTTTATCATTGTTGTTGTTATTTTTATTATTGTTGTTGTTATTTTTATCATTGTTGTTGTTATTTTATTTTTATCGTTGTTGTTGTTATTTTTATCATTGTTGTTGTTATTTTTATCATTGTTGTTGTTATTTTTATCATTGTTGTTGTTATTTTTATTGTTGTTGTCATTTTTATTATTGTTGTTGTTATTTTTGTTGTTGTTATTTTTATCATTGTTGTTGTTATTTTTATCATTGTTGTTGTCATTTTTATTATTGTTGTTGTCCTTTTTATTATTGTTGTTGTTATTTTTGTTGTTGTTATTTTTATCATTGTTGTTGTTATTTTTATCATTGTTGTTGTCATTTTTATTATTGTTGTTGTCATTTTTATTATTGTTGTTGTTATTTTTGTTGTTGTTATTTTTATCATTGTTGTTGTTATTTTGATCATTGTTGTTGTTATTTTTATTATTGTTGTCATTTTTATTATTGTTGTTGTTATTTTTGTTGTTGTTATTTTTATCATTGTTGTTGTTATTTTAATCATTGTTGTTGTCATTTTTATTATTGTTGTTGTTATTTTTATCATTGTTGTTGTTATTTTTATCATTGTTGTTGTTATTTTTATCATTGTTGTTGTTATTTTTGTTGTTGTTATTTTTATTATTGTTGTTGTTATTTTATTTATTGTTGTTGTCATTTTTATTATTGTTGTTGTTATTTTTATCATTGTTGTTGTTATTTTTATCATTGTTGTTGTTATTTTTATCATTGTTGTTGTTATTTTTGTTGTTGTTATTTTTATCATTGTTGTTGTTATTTTAATCATTGTTGTTGTCATTTTTATTATTGTTGTTGTTATTTTTATCATTGTTGTTGTTATTTTTATCATTGTTGTTGTTATTTTAATCATTGTTGTTGTCATTTTTATCATTGTTGTTGTCATTTTTATTATTGTTGTTGTTATTTTATTTTTATCGTTGTTGTTGTTATTTTTATCATTGTTGTTGTTATTTTTGTTGTTGTTATTTTTATCATTGTTGTTGTTATTTTTATCATTGTTGTTGTCATTTTTGTTGTTGTTATTTTTATTGTTGTTGTCATTTTTATTATTGTTGTTGTTATTTTTGTTGTTGTTATTTTATTTTTATCGTTGTTGTTGTTATTTTTATCATTGTTGTTGTCATTTTTATTATTGTTGTTGTTATTTTTATCATTGTTGTTGTTATTTTTATTGTTGTTGTCATTTTTATTATTGTTGTTGTTATTTTTGTTGTTGTTATTTTGATCATTGTTGTTGTTATTTTGATCATTGTTGTTGTTATTTTTATTATTGTTGTTGTTATTTTTGTTGTTGTTATTTTTATCATTGTTGTTGTTATTTTTATCATTGTTGTTGTTATTTTTATCATTGTTGTTGTCATTTTTATTATTGTTGTTGTCATTTTTATTATTGTTGTTGTTATTTTTGTTGTTATTATTTTTATCATTGTTGTTGTTATTTTTATCATTGTTGTTGTCATTTTTATTATTGTTGTTGTTATTTTTGTTGTTGTTATTTTTATCATTGTTGTTGTTGTTATTTTTATCATTGTTGTTGTCATTTTTATTATTGTTGTTGTTATTTTTGTTGTTGTTATTTTTAACATTGTTGTTGTTATTTTTGTTGTTGTTATTTTTATTGTTGTTGTCATTTTTATTATTGTTGTTATTTTTGTTGTTGTTATTTTTATCATTGTTGTCGTTATTTTTATTGTTGTTGTCATTTTTATCGTTGTTGTAACAACGGGTTGTCCTCGTTGTCTTTTGGGACATTTTGAACCTGATGTTGAACAGAACTAATAAAATTCTCAAAAGAAATATTTGTACTTTTTTGGTGACATTATGGATCGATTTATAGAAAACCAGTGTCGAGGATCTGGCCGTGACTTCACGTGTGTCCCGTGGTGATCAGACCTGTGAACGTCTTGTGTGACCTTCAGGTGTTTTCAGTGGTGGAACCTGAGCCTGATGAATCCTGTCCGAGTCCAGTTTGGTTTGTTTTTCACTTTTAGACGTTTTGAAGCAGTCAGTCGTTGGAAAAGGGTTGAAAGGCAGAGAGATGATGAAGAGCTGCTCCTCCTCCTCCTCCTCCACTTTGTGTCACTCAGCATCCTCCACAGGCTGCATCAGTTAAAAGCTTCATCCCTTCAGGACACGATGTGCACCAGCTTCACTGAACACGCTGCATGATGGGAAATGTGCTCCTGCTTCCTGTGACCTGAGTGGTGCTGGAGTTTATTTTAAAGGCTGGTTAAAGGTTGACCTGGTTTTTGACCTTTGACCTGCAGCCTGAGGGGGTTCTGTGGCCCCTGGGCCTCTAGTGGCCCTCAGAGGGGGTTCTGTGGCCCCTGGGCCTCTAGTGGCCCTCAGAGGGGGTTCTGTGGCCCCTGGGCCTCTAGTGGCCCTCAGAGGGGGGTTCTGTGGCCCCTGGGCCTCTAGTGGCCCTCAGAGGGGGGTTCTGTGGCCCCTGGGCCTCTAGTGGCCCTCAGAGGGGGGTTCTGTGGCCCCTGGGCCTCTAGTGGCCCTCAGAGGGGGTTCTGTGGCCCCTGGGCCTCTAGTGGCCCTCAGCTGAAGGTGAGGATGTTTTTTTTTACCCCGTGTCCTGTCCGGCTGTGGAGCAAACAGAATAATGTCTGAGTGCCAAAAACAAGGTGAGAGGTTACAGCCACTGCTATAAAACTCCTCCTGATTTTTGTTTAAATATAACCCCCAAAATCTTTATTAGAATGTTTTTATGGTTGATTGGACACGGAGCCTGAAAGTGAAGGGAAGGGTACAGAAAGAGGGATGGGGGAGAAAGTAAACAGAAAAAGAAGAGAACAAGAGACGTGAAGAATCCACTTCTAGACCTGTAAATAAAGCACAAACAGTCAAAGTGAGGATGGTTGGGACCTCAGTTCATGAAATCTAGAATGAAACAGAACCTTCAAAACTTCTGTCTAATCTAAAGTTCTGTTTCATCCATCAGGTTTTATTGATTGTTCTATAGAACCTCAGAACTTACTGGACTTCTGAGGTCCGTTAGTAAAACCTGACTAATCCAGCATCGTCATGGAGACGGACACTCAGATCCTGGTCCTGATGATGAGGATGGAGGAAGATGTATCCAGGGAGTCTGATCAGTTCTTCTTTTGTTATCGATTCCAACAAACCAAAGTCTTCATGGATCAAACTCTTTATTAATGAAGACAAAATGTTTTTTTTTTTTTTAACCCCGTGTCCTGTCCGGCTGTGGAAGAAAAAAAAATGAAGACAAAATGTTTCCAGAAAATCAAGAGTCCTGCAGCAAAGATCAAAGAACTTCCTTCAGTCTTTCACAATAAAAGCCTCTCTCTCACACACACACACACACACACACACACCTCGGTAAACCTGTAGAATGGTTCAGGATGGTTTAGGTTTTCGTTATGAGCCGATCTGCAGCAGTGTCTCTCCTGATCTGACGAGTGCTCCAGTCAGAGGACTCTGGAGACCCTGATGAGGAGCAAGAGGCTCCAGGAGTTTCTGAATGAATCTTTTAAGAAGAGCCATCGAGGCGGCAGGACGCTGAGTGTCTCCTGTGTCCTCGGCTCCTCGCTGCCTCGAGCTGGACACTCAGAAAAGACGACCGCTCTACCTACGGATACACAACAAACACACAGTGACACACTAAACACGGAGACGGGCTGAGCTGCTTCTGAGGACCTGATTCAGGGTTGGTTGAGGAGCAGAGGCCTTGGTAGACCGCCGAAGCCTGGACCGTTCTGAGGCGTTGACCTCTCCTCCTCAGGAACCTCCTCTTATGAAGAAAACTCTAAAAACCTGAGGTTGGTGTTTCTGACGGCGTCCTGTAGGCGTTTACCTCCTTACCCGTTGAACCTACCTGTATGAAGGGATCCAGAAAAGGTTTAAATAAAGACAACTGGACTTCTTTGGTTCTCTGAAGACGTTTCTGCTCATCCAGTAGCTTTGTCAGTTCTGTCTGTAGTAAAGGAGAGAGAGTCTTCTCTTCCTCTGTCTGTGACACACCTCCTTCTCCCCCTTGAGGAGGTGTTCGCTCCACTGTATTCAGCTGGAGTCCTGGTGAGGTGTTCTGATTGGAGGAGAGAATGAAGTTCAGAGCAGACTGGTAGGAGGTGGAGAGATGAAATCTGAGTCCTCCTCTGGTTAAAGCTGGTTCTTCAGCGAAACGTCTTCAGAGAACCAAATCAGTCCAGCTGTCTTCATTTAAACCCTTTTCTGGACCATCCTGACCTGATGACTGAGAACCTCCACCAGCGTCAGTGAAGGGACCTGGACTCTAGAGGACTTGCTGCCCCCTGGTGGACACTTTGAGCGTTGACAGGTTTCTGTCCATCAGGACGCCTTTGGGTCAGTTTGTCCTGGGTGTCGGCCATGTTGTGTTTTATTCAAATGAAGCGATGATGATGACGATGAAGAACATTTTGAAGGATAATGTGTGAAAGTGGGTAAAGTTCAAACCTCAACCTGTTAGGATTCCAGCTGTCACTTCCTGTTTGTGAGGTCATCAGTGATCCTGTACCAGCTGGTTTCGTCCCAGCCCGGAGCAGGTCTACGTCTCTGACAGGTCTCTGGAGTGTGACTCAGGTTGTGGACAGGTGTCTTTGATGTTGAGTTGATCCAGGTGGAGTGGAGGACAGAGGACAGGTCTGAGGGACAGAGGTCTGGATGTTGAAAACCAGACGATGTGATTTTCTGTCTCAGCTGATGAAGATCAGCCTCTGACCTGTTGAAGAGGGACAACTTGAACAGCTGGCTGACTGAATACTTTTGACCACTGTCTGTTAATAACAGATTCCTCCAGATCTAAAGGTTTTCTTTCTTCTTCAGAGGACGTCGTCTCTCAGCCAGGTTTAGGATTGAGCTCAGTGTTCTGCAGACTTGGTGCAGACGACCGCTCCTGTCCAAAGGAAGACACGAAGTGATGGGTGAAGCGATCAGCTGGTGAGATGCTAATGAGACTTTTGTGTTGGAGACAGGGCCTTCTGGGGCCCCTGAGGAAAAACCATGGAGCTTCCAGGACGAGTCCAGAATGTTGGACCTGCAGTCCAAACACAAAGAACCGTCCAGAATGAGCCGAATTAGCAGCTAAAACACGTCTCTGTGCTAGTGTGTGTGTGTGTGTGTGTGTGTGTGTGTGTGTGTGTGTGTGTGTGTGTGTGTGTGTGTGTGTGTGTGTGTGTGTGTGTGTGAACATTCCAATCATCCTAACAAAGGACACATCAGTGTTTTCAGGTTTGTCCTTCCAGCTTTTAGCTCCAACATCCGGTGACGGCAGCGTTTTATTTAAAGATAAAGACCAGCGTGGCCTCTATAGGATCAGAGAGACGTGGTCGACGTGATCGACGTGATCGACGTGATCGACGTGATCGACGTGATCGACGTGATCGACGTGATCTACGTGATCGACGTGGTCGATGTGATCGACGTGGTCGACGTGATCTACGTGATCGACGTGATCGATGTGATCGACGTGGTCGACGTGATCTACGTGATCGACGTGATCGATGTGATCGACGTGGTCGACGTGATCTACGTGATCGATGTGGTCGAAGTGATCGACGTGATCGACGTGATCTACGTGATCGACGTGATCTACGTGATCGAAGTGATGATCGACGTGATCGACGTGATCGACGTGATCTACGTGATCGAAGTGATGATCGACGTGATCGACGTGATCGACGTGATCGAAGTGATCGACGTGATCGACGTGATCTACGTGATCGACGTGATCTACGTGATCGAAGTGATGATCGACGTGATCGACGTGATCAACGTGATCGACGTGATCGAAGTGATGATCGACGTGATCGACGTGATCAACGTGATTGACGTGATCGAAGTGATCGACGTGATCGACGTGATCGACGTGATCGACGTGATCTACGTGATCTACGTGATCTACGTGATCGACGTGATCTACGTGATCTACGTGATCGAAGTGACGATCGACGTGATCGACGTGATCTACGTGATCGACGTGGTCGACGTGATCGACGTGATCGACGTGATCTACGTGATCGACGTGGTCGACGTGATCGACGTGATCGATGTGATCGAAGTGACGATCGACGTGATCGACGTGATCTACGTGATCGACGTGGTCGAAGTGATCGACGTGATCTACGTGATCTACGTGATCGACGTGGTCGACGTGATCGACGTGATCGATGTGATCGACGTGATCGAAGTGATCTACGTGATCGACGTGATCGAAGTGATCGACGTGATCGATGTGATCGACGTGATCGACGTGATCGATGTGATCGACGTGATCGAAGTGATCTACGTGATCGACGTGATCGACGTGATCGATGTGATCGATGTGATCGAAGTGATCTACGTGATCTACGTGATCGACGTGATCGATGTGATCGACGTGATCGAAGTGATCTACGTGATCGACGTGATCGACGTGATCGACGTGATCGATGTGATCGACGTGATCGAAGTGATCTACGTGATCGACGTGATCGAAGTGATCGACGTGATCGACGTGATCTACGTGATCGACGTGATCGACGTGATCGATGTGATCGACGTGATCGACGTGATCTACGTGATCGACGTGATCGACGTGATCGACGTGATCGACGTGATCGACGTGATCGACGTGATCTACGTGATCGACGTGATCGACGTGATCTACGTGATCTACGTGATCGATGTGATCGACATGATCGATGATCTGCAGCTTCAACCTGAAACTTTGACCAAAAACTTTTAAAAGTAAAGAAACACTTTGTTGTTTCACATTTATAAATCCAAATGTTTCAAAAAGTAAAGTAAATCAACTAGGGATGTTCCGATACCACTTTTTTCAAAACCGATATGATACTTAAATCTGAGTACTCGCCGATACCGAGTGCCGATACGATACTTAAATCTGAGTACTCGCCTATACAGAGTGCCGATACCGATACTTCTACCACACAAAAAATGCAACGAATTGGAATACAGGTTTTATTTTTTTCTTCTCTGCTTTTTACAACAAATAACTGAGTTAGATAAAAAAATAAAATATATTAATAAAAATGATCACAAAACTAAACTATAAGGTGAAAAATAACCATTTTCTGTGATTTCACAGTGAAATTATTGCAGTTTTCCACATTTTAACCAAATAAAATGAACTATTTGGCACCATCTCCAGCTCTCAACCCACACTGTTCCTCTTTAGCTCAATAGCTCCCCCTAGTGTTCAATATAGCACACTATAGGAGCTGGAGTTATCGGGGGTGGGGTGGGGGGGCAGTAAATGTTCTTACAGGTTAAGCAGTGCTGAAATCCTGTCCAAAAATCTTTGGCGCTCTCACACGGAGAAAAAAGATGTTCCACCGTTTCAGCGTCATTATTACAAAAAGTTCATGCATCCATACCGATACTGAATCTCTTGTGTAAATAGTCGTTGGACGGATAAATGTCAGGTAAAAGTTTGAAATGATTTTCTTTAGTTTTAGTCGGAATCAGAAAATAAAGATATTTAATCAAGAAACTCGAGTTATGACCTGTAACAGATGTTTTTGTTTCAGTTGAGACGGAGAATATTGATTTTTAATTCGTTGTTACAGGTCTTATCCTTAGGTTGGCGTCCTTCAGTCATTAGGGACGGTTGGACTCGCTGCTGAGTGCAGTGGTTGATTTAGGCATAGATATATAAGGGCTAGATGGACCATCTGGGGTTCGACAGCGTAGCTACACGGCGGCCATCTTACCACAGACAGCTGACGTTCTGCTCTCTATGGCAGCAGATGGAAGGTGAGTGATAAAAATAATCATAACTCGATGAAAAATGAACAGATTTACAAACGGGTTACTGTCTAACAAACCTTATTATGTCTAGACTTGAGATATGATACGTCTCGTCTCGTCTCGTCTTCTTCCGCTTATCCGGGTCCGGGTCGCGGGGGCAGCATCCCAATTAGGGAGTTCCATGATACTTTATGATACTTTTACAATTTATGAATTTCCCGACCATTATCGTTATATTTTGATATATATTCACAGCCACGTCTCTGACGTTTATAAAAATGCAAACCGTTTGAAAATCGGTAAAAACTGATGACGTTAGAGGTATTTATTAGTACATGCTCCATTGACACCAGTGCTATGAAAGGGGTAGCTGTCTGTGGTAAGATGGCCGCTGGCGTAGCTACGTCAGGGTCCATTGACAAACAGCAGGGTAAGGTATCTAGTGATATTATATCTAGATTTAGGGACATCAACAAATCAAAGCTTCCAAAGGAAGTTCAGTAGGTCCCAGGTCACGTGACCAACTCAGTCCACGTCTGTAGAGCGGAGACAGCAGTTGTTGACATGTTACGTCAAAATGATCTGTTTTATTATTATTTTTATAGAAAAGTATGGAATTTTCTTCTGAAGCTTCCAGGTCATGTGACCCAGAGACAGGTCTGGAGGACATTAAAGACGATGGGACAGTTGAATGTCCTGAACATGTCTGATGAAGGACAGGACAAACGATGAATCATCAGAGGACGAGGACTGATGTCCAGATTTCTGTGTGTCTGAAGGTTAGATCCTCTTCAGTCCTGACTAGGAACAATGGATCAGGATTAAAGTCCGTCTGACGACACCATGCAGCGTTTTGCTGTTAGGTTGATGTGATGATCATTAGTTCAACGCTGAGGAAATGAAAGGTCTAAAAACTAGAAGCGTATGAATAACCTGGTCTCAGGATATGAGCTGGTTGACGTGTTGGTGATCTTATGTCTCACAGCTAGCTGGTTTTACTGGTAGATCTACAGGGAGACGGAGAGCTGGACCTCCTCACCAACACCGCCAGGGATGTTTACAAAAAGGGCCGGGGGTCATCAAAGGGCCGGGGTCATCAAAGGGCCGGGGGTCATCAAAGGGCCGGGGGTCATCAAAGGGCCGGGGGTCATCAATGGGCCGGGGGTCATCAAAGGGCCGGGGGTCATCAAAGGGCCGGGGGTCATCAGGAGACACAGAGATGTAGAGCTGTGTGTCGTCAGCGTAACAGTGGAAGTTTATCCCGTGTCTCCTGACTCCACCAAGTGGCAGCATATAGAAGTTAAAAGTATGGGTGCTAAAATCGAGCCTTGAGGTGCACCATATTTAGCCTTATGGATCCGTGAGGAGCATGTATCCATGGTTACCATAAAACTCCTCTCTGTGAGGTAGGAGCTGAACCAGGTCAGGACAGTACCAGAGAGGACCACCAGGTGTTTCAGTCTGTCTGGTGATCCACTGGATCAAAGGCTGCACTGAGATCACCAGGACTGACAGTCAACAGTCAGAAGACTACTTCCTGTTTCTGTGACTCCGCCCACTCTAAATGATGTCACCAGTGGGTGTGACCCTGACTGTTGATAATATCTGATAGATGCCTCTTCAGGTGATGACCTGATGTAAAATGTACTAAATGTGTTTTTGCTGACTTCAGTGTGTGTTTCTTTGTTTGTCCACTAGAGGGCGCACTAGGTTAACTTTTCGTGCTGAAGCTCACTAGAAGCTGCCCGTCCTCCAGGTCCTCCTACAGGAACCAGGATGTATTTAGTGAAGTGTTGATAAATCCAACAGGGTCAGAAGGAACCAGGTTCATATTCAGGAGAAACCCAGAGCAGCACCTCCTGGTCCTGGTCCTGGTCCTGGTCCTGGTCCTGGTCCTAACCTGAACCAGACCTTCAGCCTGAGGACTTGGTGGTTTTGCTCTGCCCACATGTCGCCTCATCCTGCCAGTAGATATTAGTCTGTGTTGATACCCAGAGGAACCAGTTCTGAGGGTTTTCCTTCTGTCCCCCTGAGTCCTGAAGTCCAACATGTCTGACTGCGTCCATCTTTACGGTCTTTGTAACCTGTACAGGGTCAGGGTTTCTGAGTTCTTCCTAATAAAGCTATCGTTGGGAGGCTGGGGTCTATTCCTAATCAGCTCTGAGGTTTTACTGCTTTCAGCATCACTTCATCCTGCTGTCTGAAGACTTACAGGTCGGTGGGTTTTCTGAATGTATCCATAACAAATTCCTTCAGCTCCACCAGCAGCCCAGATGGACTCAAATACCCAGAATGCCTCCTGCCTGTAGAGGGTCTGGACTGGATCTCTGTTGTAATGAAGTCACCTGAACCTGATTGTTCAGTCTGTGTTGAGCAGAAGTGATCAGCTGTGCAGGAATGAGGCATCCTGTCACTCAGTCACCACAACCGGTTCCAGCTGGAGGAGCTCCAGACCTGAACCCGCCTCAGGTGGATCCTGAGGGGCCCCTGGCCGTGGCGCTCACCAGGATTTATGTCATGTAGTTAATTTGGGAGTGGCTGAGGGTTAGACTCTGCTGCTTGTGGCCACTCCTCCTCCAGGACTCAGTAAAACAGCAGCAGTCTGAGAGCTGACGTGGGCTGAGGTCTGAGCCAGGCCCCTCGGGAACAGCTGGGATCCATCTGGCTGCTGCTGCTGCCGGAGGCACCAACCAGGGCTCTGCTGCAGTCGGGCTCTAGAACCGGCACAGAGCGAACCCTGACGCTTCAGCATGGACCTCCTGACCTCCTGGACCCTCACCGGCCCGGCCGTGGCCCGGCTCCTCTGGGTGCTGCTCCTGGTTCTGGCCACGTTCCTCGTCTGGTTCTTCTTCTGCTGCTGCTACAGCTGGAACCAGAGCTCCTCACCCTCACTGGAGAGGTACCTAGCAGGTAGGTGGACCCTGAGAGGCCCCGCCCCCTTCAGAGGGCGTGGCTCCAGCTCTGAACTCAGTGGAAACATTGAGTTGTTCCTGGAAACGGGAAATGATCAGGGTGTTCCTTCCAACAGGGCAGAGTCTGTTTTAACAGGGAAAAGCAGCTTTTTCTGCTCCAGCCAGCAGTCTGTGGTCAGAGGAGTCCTGGTGGGCGGGGCTAAACGTGAACCAGGTCCTGATGGGGGGGGGCTAAACCTGAACCAGGTCCTGGTGGGGGGCGGGGCTAAACCTGAACCAGGTCCTGATGGGCCGGGCTAAACCTGAACCAGGTCCTGGTGGGGGGCGGGGCTAAACCTGAACCAGGTCCTGGTGGGGGGCGGGGTAAACCTGAACCAGGTCCTGATGGGGTCAATGGGGGGCGGGGCTAAACCTGAACCAGGTCCTGATGGAGTCAATGGGGGGCGGGGCTAAACCTGAACCAGGTCCTGATGGAGTCAATGGGGGGCGGGGCTAAACCTGAACCAGGTCCTGATGGGGGGGGGCTAAACCTGAACCAGGTCCTGGTGGGCCGGGCTAAACCTGAACCAGGTCCTGGTGGGCCGAGCTAAACCTGAACCAGGTCCTGGTGGGGGGCGGGGCTAAACCTGAACCAGGTCCT
>SSNR01000319.1:486053-499166 GCA_006937965.1 Callopanchax toddi | reverse complement strand
CTGTAGAGGTTAGCTAACAGATAATATAGAGTTCTAACTGTAGAGGTTAGCTAACAGGTAATATAGAGTTCTAACTGTAGAGGTTAGCTAACAGGTAATATAGAGTTCTAACTGTAGAGGTTAGCTAACAGGAAATATAGAGTTCTAACTGTAGAGGTTAGCTAACAGGAAATATAGAGTTCTAACTGTAGAGGTTAGCTAACAGGTAATATAGAGTTCTAACTGTAGAGGTTAGCTAACAGGTAATATAGAGTTCTAACTGTAGAGGTTAGCTAACAGGTAATATAGAGTTCTAACTGTAGAGGTTAGCTAACAGGTAATATAGAGTTCTAACTGTAGAGGTTAGCTAACAGGTAATATAGAGTTCTAACTGTAGAGGTTAGCTAACAGGTAATATAGAGTTCTAACTGTAGAGGTTAGCTAACAGGTAATATAGAGTTCTAACTGTAGAGGTTAGCTAACAGGTAATATAGAGTTCTAACTGTAGAGGTTAGCTAACAGGTAATATAGAGTTCTAACTGTAGAGGTTAGCTAACAGGTAATATAGAGTTCTAACTGTAGAGGTTAGCTAACAGGTAATATAGAGTTCTAACTGTAGAGGTTAGCTAACAGGTAATATAGAGTTCTAACTGTAGAGGTTAGCTAACAGGTAATATAGAGTTCTAACTGTAGAGGTTAGCTAACAGGTAATATAGAGTTCTAACTGTAGAGGTTAGCTTTTAATTTTGATTCACAGTCTAAATTCAAATCTTGTACAAAAACAGTTTTTAAAACGTAAAAAAAAATTATGTTAAGTTATAAAAGTAAACATGTTTTATTTTAGCAAAGGTGACATGAATAAAATCATTATGTTACAAAAATGTTAAACCAAGTGAAATGTTCCTTTTAATGTAGATATGTACCTTAGTGAGCCCTTTAATGGGTGTAAAAGTATTCCGTATGTATTTTTATAACTTTGTTTTTATGTTTTGAGCTTTTTGTGTTTCCTCCTGTTGAGAGTCTGATCCTGGATCTGTAAACTTAATTCAACCATCAGAAAGTTAAATGTCTCTTTAGAGCAGAGAACCGGATCCACTTGGCCCAGATTCTCCAACTTAAATAACCCTAGTGGTGTGTGTGTGTGTGTGTGTGTGTGTGTGTGTGTGTGTGTGCGTGCGTGCGTGTGTGTGTGTGCGTGCGTGTGTGTGTGCGTGCGTGCGTGCGTGCGTGTGCGTGCGTGTGCGTGCGTGCGTGTGCGTGTGCGTGCGTGTGTGTGTGTGTGTGTGTGTGTGTGTGTGATGCCTCTGTGCCTTTAAGAGGAGGGTGGGATGGATGTGTTGTGAGTTTCTGCAACAGGAGGTGTTGGGGGGTGGGAGTGGGGGTGAGGTCTGCTCTAGAGGCCGTCCAGCGTCTGAGTGTGTGAGGGACACAGGAGGTGGACAGCTGGGGGGTTTATCAGAGACCCAAACAGGGCTGCTGGTCTGAGGCTGAAAGAAAGTTTGTGGTGGTTTTTAGGAAAGTCGAGTCTGATTCAGCAGAATGTCCATGATCTCACCTGACCCGGGTCAGCGCCTGCAAGAGGAACAGGACTACGTGCAGGCCTATGAGAACGTCAGGGAGAAATACAAAGGTACCAGCATCCCTGTTTCTTCTTCTGTGGTGGTTTAAAGTGCACAGAGTTGAAAGTGGGCGTGTCCCCTGGGCCACGCTGTTGGGTGGTGAAACAGGAGGCCTGCTGCCTTTAGACTGGCTGCATGTGGATTTCCATTCATCAGGAAGGCCTCAGGAACAGGAAGTAAGGACCAGTGGTGACCTGAGGAACTCTTATTCCTGAGACCAAAGACTTCTTCAGGTAGACCAGATTTAGGGGGATCGTATGTGTCGGCGATGACCGCTCCTTCACAGCGCACTACGACAGGAAGGTTGACAGTCTGACCATGGGCTGTGTGATCGGGACTGTTCAGGCGAAGGGATCTGGTGCACCAGATATGTGCACCCCTGGTTCAGTCCCAGTCTGTCCAGACTCCAGACCAGCTGGTCTTCTTGGTGCACTAACTGTGATCAGGTGTGATCACTGAGATGGTGACTCTGTGTAATGGATGCTCTGCACTCCTTGAAGATCAGCCAATGGGGAGAGGTTTTAGAGACCAGGTAGATGTCCAGGTCCACGATGAGGACTGATCAGCTGATTAGATTCTCTATGGATCTATGAGCTGAACTGGACCTGGACCCACCAGAACCAGCTCTCAGGTTTCAGGTGGACTAATCTTAGTTTGATAGGATGAACAACAGGACCTGGTCCCCTTAGACCTGGACTATCTCAGTCCTCACTGCGCTCCGTCTCTGTCTCACTGACAGCGTTCACCTGCAGACACTGGGAGACCTTCAGTGGACTAGTGATGCGTCAACATGTGATCAGCTGATCAAACGTTTCTGTTCCTCCATCTCAGTCTCTGTCAGTTCTCTAGACCTCTGTGGTCCTGATTTACTGAGACACACCTGGACTGGACCAGCTGCTCTTCATGTCCAGAATTCAGGAGTCTCCTGTAGTGGTCTGTGATGGACAGGAAGGATCTTCTAGTGGTCTGTGATGGACAGGAAGGACCTTCTAGTGGTCTGTGATGGACAGGAAGGACCTTCTAGTGGTCTGTGATGGACAGGAAGGATCTTCTAGTGGTCTGTGATGGACAGTAAGGACCTTCTAGTGGTCTGTGATGGACAGGAAGGGTCTTCTAGTGGTCTGTGATGGACAGGAAGGGTCTTCTAGTGGTCTGTGATGGACAGGAAGGATTTTCATGTGATCTCTTGGTCATGTGATCTCCTAGTCGTAGGATCTCCTGGTCATGTGATCTCCTGATCATGTGACCTGTTGTCACAGTAGTTGGACGTGTGTTTTATAGACTGTATTTAGATTGTAAATGTTTTGCTGAATGGACAGGTGTTTCATTGTTGTCTGAGACCAGGTGACGCCCAGTGGGAGGAGCCATAAGGGGGCGCTGCTGGCCCTGAATCCGAGATGGTAACAGAAAATAATGTTCAGCCTGACCTTCACCTGCCTGGGGACTTTCTTTAAGTTCTGTTTCCAGGAAACGTTGTCAGGAACCCAGCCACAAGTGCATTATGGGTAAACACCTCTACTTTGGGACCGAGGTCTTGTCGACCAGCCTGAGCTGTCATGACCTTTAACCCTGGGAACTGAGATGGAGCAGTCAGGGTTTTGTGTGAAGCAGGTTCAGGGTCTTACAGGAGGCTTGAAGTCCCAGAAGAGTTTTTAATGAAGTGGTTGAAACTAGAGATGCACTAAAAGCCAACAGTCACAAGTCAGATTGTTCTTTTTGTTTGTGAACTCATCCTCGCTAAGCGCTAATCCATGCTAACGGAACTCCAGGAGGACCTTTTTACTCCCAGATTCATGGTTTCCATGTCAACTAGACACAAACTCATCAGGTCAGGTCTGAATCCACCCTCAGAATCACAATCCGCTCGTTCATCATCGTAGAACAAAACCGTTAGGAGTTCAGTGAAGGTCTAAGAACCCTGATCGGTTCCACTGGTGAATAAACCTCGCTGTCACGGGGCAGCATCCCGTCGCCCACCTCCACCAGTTCCAGGTATTCCCTGGTCAGATTGGAGATGTACTGACTCCACCGTGTCCCGGGTCAACCTGAGGGCCTTCTGCCAGCAGGACCTGCCCTAAACACCTCCCAGGGAGGCGTCCAGGAGACATCCTGACCAGAACCACCTCAGCTGGCTCCTCTCAGCCGTCCTGTAAGGCGTGGGCCTGGAACCTTTTCTTCTCTGGGTCAGATGTTCTTCCTAAAGTCCTCCGAGGGCCACATTCAGAACACCTATCAGTCTGCCGTCTGTCCCGCTACGCCTGACCTCACGTTGCGTTCACTGACTCCGATCCTGGCTCGGATAGAAGAGACATTACAGATTTGACCACAGAAACTCCGTTGGTTGTTGATATTTTTTCCCTCAGAGTTTAACGGTTTATTAGACATTACGTGGCGGGCCTGATGGGAGGGGTCCGTCTGCGGGCCGGAGGCTCCCCACCCCCGCTGTAAGGAAACTCATTTTCCCCACTTGATCCTTGATCTGGTTCTTTCAGTCACCACTCAAAGCTCCTGACCAGGTGAGGACTGACACATAGATTGACTGGTCAATTGTTTTTTGGTCATGACCTTTGACCCCTCTCAAGTTGAAGTGCGGCAGCAGGTGTGTTTCCAAGGTCATTGCTGACGTTAACACACGCCTGTACGCTCCGGACGTGGTGATGACCTTTAACCTCTGAGTTCAGTGGGTTTATTTCTAATATTCAGTCAAACTGGAACCATCTCAGTCCTCCTGATCCAGCTCCAGGAGAACCCGGGTTTCTGACTCTGGATCAGGTTCCTGTAACTGGAGCCAAAAACTAAAAATAGTCAGGGTAACACACACACACACACACACACACACACACACACACACACACACACCATTTAACCTGTTGTTTCTCTTCTGAGCAGAAAAATATTTTACATTTCAAAAAGTGGTTTGAGAATCAGCAGCTGCAGAACCAGATTTAGGGTCAGAGGTCAGGGGTTAGAGGTTAGAGATGAATCATGATCTAACCCATAGATATATATAATGGCTAGATATCTTACCCTATGCGGCGGCCATCTTACCACAGACAGCTGCCCCCTTTCACAACATTGCTGTCAATGCTGCATGAACTGTTAAGTACCTGTAACTGACTCAGTTTTTAACCGATTTTCAAACAGTTTGTTTCGTTATAAACGTCAGAGATGTGTCTGTGAATATTCTATTGATAATGGTCGGGGAACTTATAAACTGTAAAAGTATCAAATCTCAAGTCTATACATAATAAGGTTTGTAAGAAAGTAAACCGTTTGTAAATCTGTTCATTTTTCATCGAGTTCAGAGTGTTTTTAGTTCAGTTGATCCTCACCTTCCATCTGCTGCCATAGAGAGCAGAACGTCAGCTGTCTGTGGTAAGATGGCCGCCGTGTAGGGACGCTGTTGACTCCCACAGAGGGCATCTAGTCATATATTTGAAATCTATGATGTAACCTGCTGAGACTCTCATCATTTAAACCAGAATGGCTGGGTTCTACCTGTGTTCTATCTGGTTCTACCTGTGTTCTATCTGGTTCTACCTGTGTTCTATTTGGTTCTACCTGTGTTCTATTTGGTTCTACCTGTGTTCTATCTGGTTCTACCTGTGTTCTATTTGGTTCTACCTGTGTTCTATCTGGTTCTACCTGTGTTCTGTTTGGTTCTACCTGTGTTCTATCTGGTTCTACCTGTGTTCTGTTTGGTTCTACCTGTGTTCTATCTGGTTCTACCTGTGCTCTATTTGGTTCTACCTGTGTTCTATTTGGTTCTACCTGTGTTCTATCTGGTTCTACCTGTGTTCTGTTTGGTTCTACCTGTGTTCTATCTGGTTCTACATGTGTTCTGTTTGGTTCTACCTGTGTTCTGTTTGGTTCTACCTGTGTTCTATTTGGTTCTACCTGTGTTCTATTTGGTTCTACCTGTGTTCTGTTTGGTTCTCCCTGTGTTCTATCTGGTTCTACCTGTGTTCTATTTGGTTCTACCTATGTTCTGTTTGGTTCTACATGTGTTCTGTTTGGTTCTACCTGTGTTCTATCTGGTTCTACCTGTGTTCTGTTTGGTTCTACCTGTGTTCTATTTGGTTCTACCTATGTTCTATCTGGTTCTACCTGTGTTCTATTTGGTTCTACCTGTGTTCTGTTTGGTTCTACCTATGTTCTGTCTGGTTCTTCCTGTGTTCTATTTGGTTCTACCAGTGTTCTGTTTGGTTCTACCTGTGTTCTGTTTGGTTCTACCTGTGTTCTATTTGGTTCTACTTGTGTTCTATTTGGTTCTACATGTGTTCTATTTGGTTCTACCTGTGTTCTGTTTGGTTCTACCTGTGTTCTATTTGGTTCTATCTGGGTTCTATCTGATTCTATCTGTGTTGTTTATGGGTTTTATCAGGTTCTAACTGGTTCTATCTGTGTTGTATATGGGTTCTAACTGTTTTTTCTGGTTCTAACTAGTTTTATCTGGTTCTGTCTGGTTCTATCTGTGTTGTATATGGGTTCTATCTGGTTCTATCTGTATTGTATATGGGTTTTATCTGGTTCTAACTGGTTTTATCTGGTTCTAACTGATTCTATCTGATTTCTATTCGTGTTGTATATGGGTTCTACCTGGTTGTAACTGTTTTTTTCTGGTTCTAACTGGTTCTATCTGGGTTCTGTCTGGTTCTATTTGTGTTGTATATGGGTTCTAACTGGTTTTATCTGGTTGTAACTGGTTTTATCTGGTTCTAATTGGTTCTATCTGGTTCTATCTGTGTTGTATATGGGTTCTACCTGGTTTTATCTGGTTCTAACTGGTTTTATCTGGTTCTAACTGGTTTTATCTGGGTTCTGTCTGGTTCTATCTGTGTTGTATATGGGTTCTACCTGGTTTTATCTGGTTCTACCTGGTTTTATCTGGTTCTAACTGGTTTTATCTGGGTTCTGTCTGGTTCTATCTGTGCTGTATATGGGTTATACCTGGTTCTAACTGGTTCTAACTGGTTCTATCTGGGTTCTGTCTGGTTCTATCTGTGTTGTATATGGGTTCTACCTGGTTTTATCTGGTTCTAACTGGTTTTATCTGGGTTCTGTCTGGTTCTATCTGTGTTGTATATGGGTTCTACCTGGTTTTATCTGGTTCTAACTGGTTTTATCTGGTTTTATCTGGGTTCTGTCTGGTTCTATCTGTGTTGTATATGGGTTCTATCTGCATTCTAGCTGGGTTATTTGGGGGTTCTATGAGTTTTTGTTGAAAAGGTGATAAAATGTAGCCTGGTAAACCAGACTCTAGATGTGGATCTATAGTCTGGTCATGATTCACTGAAACATGTCATTCATAGGGGCGGGATCAACACTTGTCAATCAAACCATCTTCACATGCTATTGGATAGCGCTAGGACCAATCAGAGCCGTTTAGCAACAACCAGAACCAGCTGGTAGATTAAACTTTTACCGTATCCTGTCGGCAAAGCAGCCAATAAATCCTCTTTCAAAATAAAAGCCTTGACTTCCTCTATCTGTTCTCGTCTGAGAGAAAAGCCCAGATCTAAATCGTCTAAAGTCGATGACAAAGCCGTTTTAAACAAACACGGTTCCTGAGCTGCCGCCATGTTGTTTAAATTCAGAGTCAGAGCTCTGCTGTCATCGGCTAATCCCGCCCACCAAACCATTAGAGCGCTGTGATTGGCCCAGTATGAGACTGACCTGACCAATCAGTGGGCAGCAGAGGTTCAAATGGAGCATGGCTAGACCAGAGTCTGCAGAGCAGACCTGAAGGTCTAGTTCACTAGTCTAGGGAAATTGGAAAACACAAAAAGCACAACCTGTTTAATAAATGGTCAATTTGCATGAAAACGTGATCAAACATTTAAAAACTGAGACACAAAATGTGCTTGAATCCATCAAATGGTTGAATAATAAAATAGACAAACATGTAAACAAGTCTCAGCTGGTCGACAGGAAGTTTCATGTTCCTGGTTTCTTCTGCAGCTGAAACTGGATCCATCTGATGAGCAGCTTATTGATTGGTTATTGATCAGCTCTGTCTCTGCAGCATGAGGTGTTTGTTTACCTGCAGCTGGATGGATCAGTAAACATCTTGGTAACAGAACTTTCCTCCTTGGGTCTGACTGGACTGGAGGACCAAGTGATGGATGAGTTGGAGACGACTTGTTGAATTCAGCGTCTCTCTGCTAGAGGAGGAAATAGGGCTTTGATAACCAGACGGTTCTATTTTTACTTCTATTTGTGTCTGAGTCAAACATTTGCTACTGTGGGAACTTTAGATGGATCAGAATCTGGACTCAGGTATTTTAATCTTTTGTGGCTGAAACAGGTCAACCTTAAATACTGGTCAGAGTCCACTCACTGTTTGTGACACTCTTCATTGAATTGTTTCCTATGAAAAACACAAGGATCACTGATGACCTCAGTGGGAAGTTCTTGGTCACATTATCATTTGTAACTCACTTTGGATAAAATAGTCTAATAAATACATGAAGCTCTAAAGTTAGAACTCAATAACAATAATAGTTATGACCTAGTGATACTAGTAGTTATGACCTAGTGAAACTAGTAGTTATGACCTAGTGATACTACTAATAATAATAATAATAATAATAATAATAGCTTTATTTATATAGCACTTTTCTCAGGCCAATGGCCACAAAGTGCTTTACAATAAAAACAATTATAAAAATACAAAGGATAAAACTTAATAAGAACATAATAAAACACAAAATAAAAACATGATAAGAACTTGATAAAATGCAAAACTAAAAACACGATAAAACAAAAACATCATGCAACCTAAAATCAGTAAAAAGCGAGCCTGAATAAATGAGTTTTCAACTGTTTCCTAAAAGAGTCAACAGAATCCAGGCTACAGAGGAGGAGGTAAAGCGTTCCATAATCTTGGAGCTACTACCTTATAAGATTGATCTCCCCTGGACTTAAAATGTGATCTAGGAACCATCAACAGCCTCTGACTAGTAGACCTCAGACTACGAGGAGGACTGTAGGGTTTTAAAAGGTCTGAGATATAAACAGGGACCTGACCACGCACGGCTTTAAAAGTAAAAACTAAAAGTTTAAAATGAATTCTAAAATGCACTGGTAACCAGTGCAGGGATCTTAAACTGGAGTAATGTGCTGACTCTTCCGTGTGTTGGTTAAAAGCCTTGCAGCAGCGTTCTGAACTGACTGGAGGCGGGACAGATATTTCTTGTTCAGACATGTAAAAAGGCTGTTACCGTAATCCAGACGAGATGCAATAAAAGCATGAATAATCATCTCTAATTCAACGTTTGACACTAGCGTCCTGATCTTAGAGATATTTCTCAATTGAAAAAAGCAGTTACGGATTAATGTAGTAGTACTAGTAGTTATACCCTAGTGACACTAGTAGTTATGACCTAGTGATACTAGTAGTTATGACCTAGTGATACTAGTAGTTATACCCTAGTGATACTAGTAGTTATGACCTAGTGATACGAGTAGTTATGACCTAGTGATACTAGTAGTTATGACCTAGTGATACTAGTAGTTATACCCTAGTGACACTAGTAGTTATGACCTAGTGATACTAGTAGTTATGACCTAGTGATACTAGTAGTTATGACCTAGTGATACTAGTAGTTATACCCTAGTGATACTAGTAGTTATGACCTAGTGATACGAGTAGTTATGACCTAGTGATACTAGTAGTTATGACCTAGTGATACTAGTAGTTATACCCTAGTGATACTAGTAGTTATGACCTAGTGATACGAGTAGTTATGACCTAGTGATACTAGTAGTTATGACCTAGTGATACTAGTAGTTATGACCTAGTGATACTAGTAGTTATACCCTAGTGATAACAGTAGTTATAACCTAGTGATAACAGTAGTTATAACAATAGTTATACCCTAGTGATACTAGTAGTTATACCCTAGTGATACTAGTAGTTATAACCTAGTGATACTAGTAGTTATAACCTAGTGATACTAGTAGTTATACCCTAGTGATACAAGTAGTTATACCCTAGTGATACTAGTAGTTATAACCTAGTATTACTAGTAGTTATAACCTAGTGATACTAGTTGTTATGACCTAGTTATGATGACCTAGTGATACTAGTAGTTATGCCCTAGTGATACTAGTAGTTATAACCTAGTGATACTAGTAGTTATACCCTAGTGATAACAGTAGTTATAACAATAGTTATACCCTAGTGATACTAGTAGTTATAACCTAGTGATACTAGTAGTTATACCCTAGTGATACTAGTAGTTATACCCTAGTGATACTAGTAGTTATAAGCTAGTGATACTAGTAGTTATAACCTAGTGATACTAGTAGTTATACCCTAGTGATACTAGTAGTTATAACCTAGTGATACTAGTAGTTATGACCTAGTGATACTAGTAGTTATGACCTAGTTATGACCTAGTGATACTAGTAGTTATAACCTAGTTATGACCTAGTGATACTAGTAGTTATGACCTAGTTATGACCTAGTGATACTCGTAGTTATACCCTGGTGATAATAGTAGTTATAACCTAGTGATACTAGTAGTTATGACCTAGTGATACTAGTAGTTATAACCTAGTGATACTAGTAGTTATGACCTAGTGATACTAGTTGTTATGACCTAGTGATACTAGTCGTTATAACCTAGTGATACTAGTAGTTATGACCTAGTGATACTAGTTGTTATTACCTAGTGATACTAGTAGTTATACCCTGGTGATACTAGTAGTTATGACCTAGTGATACTAGTAGTTATGACCTAGTGATACTAGTAGTTATAACCTAGTGATACTAGTAGTTATGACCTAGTGATACTAGTCGTTATGACCTAGTGATACTAGTCGTTATAACCTAGTGATACTAGTAGTTATGACCTAGTGATACTAGTTGTTATTACCTAGTGATACTAGTAGTTATACCCTGGTGATACTAGTAGTTATAACCTAGTGATACTAGTAGTTATACCCTGGTGATACTAGTAGTTATGACCTAGTGATACTAGTAGTTATGACCTAGTGATACTAGTAGTTATAACCTAGTGATACTAGTAGTTATGACCTAGTGATACTAGTAGTTATGACCTAGTGATACTTGTAGTTATGACGTAGTGATACTAGTAGTTATAACCTAGTGATCCTAGTAGTTATGACCTAGTGATACTAGTAGTTATGACCTAGTGATACTAGTAGTTATGACCTAGTGATACTAGTAGTTATAACCTAGTGATACTAGTAGTTATAACCTGAGTGATACTAGTAGTTATGACCTAGTGATACTAGTTGTTATACCCTGGTGATACTAGTAGTTATAGTGATCTTTTAACCAGGTCCAGTTAGTGGGACAGACTTCAGGCTCTGATGGTTACAGCTTGGCTCCACGCCGTGTTGAAACCAGGTCAGGCTGCTTCCAGCTGATTAGCATCACAAATCAACCAAAGCTCATTTGCAGAGGTCCAACTGAATTTACAGCCTGTGAGAAAAAGCTCAGTTTGGAAGTGGGTCAGCTCTCCAGAACCAGACCTCCTGAGTCTGTTTCACAGAGCTTTCCTCCTGAGCTGGAAAACAGGAGGTCCTTTTAAAGAGCTCAGACTGCTTGTTCACCTCAGCTCCTCATGAAGGACAATGTTTACATGTAAACAGCTGTTGATGCTGCTGTCTGTAAACAAAAACAGCTGATGAGACCTGCTTTACAGCTGATCAGTTCTGATTTCACCAAATCAAACTTCATTCTTTGATTTATTATTTAAAGAAAATAAAAGTCAGTTTTTATGGATTCTAACGGAGACGTTAAATCAAATCTCTGAGTCAGATTTCCTCCCAGCATGCAGCTGTGTGATGATAGGACTGTCCTGTAGCGTGACGGAAGAGCTCCACCCTGTGAGACGCATCAGGGAGGTGTTAGAGGGGGAGGAGGGGGAGGGTCAGAGCGTCCCGGCTGTCAGAGAGGAATCAGTCTCACGGAGCCGAGCACGATGGATCCAGCTCGCTCCATCCAGAGCGAGATCAGCTCCCTTAAAGGTAAACACCTTGTTTTCCCATCATGCCTCTCTCTGTGAGGTGTCTGCGGCTGCAGGCTGAGCTCTGTGTGGATCAGAGCTGCTGATGGTGCCGTTAGGGAGCAGGGAGGTGATGCTGCTGCTGCATGCGGCACGCCGCGCTGCGCTGGGTGGTGATGCTGCAGAGTGCCTGCTGCATCATCGCCGCGGTAACAGCAGGGATTTAAAGACATGCTGGAATCTGGATGGGTCCGTTTGGGATGAGGAGCAGAGGAAACGTCTAGTTCTGATCTGAGCTCCGTCAGCTGCTCGATCTGAATCTAACCTCTGGGTTTAGTCAGACGTTCAGTAGAACCTTAAAGTTACAGAAAACCTCAGGAAAAACCCTGATCTCAGACCTGAGACCCTGATTCCCAGGAACCAGTCCTTCAGAGCTCCAGGAACTGATCCTTCAGAGCTCCAGGAACTGATCCTTCAGGGTTCCAGGAACTGATCCTTCGGAGCTCCAGGAACTGATCCTTCAGAGCTCCAGGAACTGATCCTTCGGAGCTCCAGGAACTGATCCTTCAGAGTTCCAGGAACTGATCCTTCAGAGCTCCAGGAACTGATCCTTCGGAGCTCCAGGAACTGATCCTTCAGAGTTCCAGGAACTGATCCTTCAGAGCTCCAGGAACTGATCCTTCAGAGCTCCAGGGAGTTCAGTTTTTATTTAAAACTTTCAACTTTATGTAGATTTCTACGATTCGTTAGAAAAACTAGAAAAAAAAGTAAGCAACCAGCTGAGGTCCATCTAAAGGTTCTGGATGGACCTGAGGTCCATCTAAAGGTTCTGGATGGAGCTGAGGTCCAGGTAGAGGTTCTGGATGGAGCTGAGGTCCATCTAAAGGTTCTGGATCGAGCTGAGGTCCAGGTAGAGGTTCTGGATGGAGCTGAGGTCCATCTAAAGTTTCTGGATGGAGCTGAGGTCCAGTTAGAGGTTCTGGATGGAGCTGAGGTCCATCTAAAGGTTCTGGTTGGAGCTGAGGTCCAGGTAGAGGTTCTGGATGGAGCTGAGGTCCATCTAAAGGTTCTGGATGGAGCTGAGGTCCAGGTAGAGGTTCTGGATGGAGCTGAGGTCCATCTAAAGGTTCTGGATGGAGCTGAGGTCCATCTAATGGTTCTGGATGGAGCTGAGGTCCAGGTAGAGGTTCTGGATGGAGCTGAGGTCCATCTAAAGGTTCTGGATGGAGCTGAGGTCCAGGTAGAGGTTCTGGATGGAGCTGAGGTCCATCTAAAGGTTCTGGATGGAGCTTAGGTCCATCTAAAGGTTCTGGATGGAGCTGAGGTCCAGGTAGAGGTTCTGGATGGAGCTGAGGTCCAGGTAGAGGTTCTGGATGGAGCTGAGGTCCATGTAGAGGTTCTGGTTGGACCTGACGTCCATCTAAAGGTTCTGGAGCTGAGGTCCATCTAAAGGTTCTGGATGGAGCTGAGGTCCAGGTAGAGGTTCTGGATGGAGCTGAGGTCCATCTAAAGGTTCTGGATGGAGCTGAGGTCCA
>SSNR01000319.1:471237-485379 GCA_006937965.1 Callopanchax toddi | reverse complement strand
CCCCCCCCCCCCCCCCCATACCCCTCATTCTGCCTCACAATGGTGAATCTAGGCTTCTTAAAGCAAATAAAAAGATGGCCGACCTTCAGAGGAAGATATTCAACGTCTGTTAAAGAGTTACAGAGGACACTGCTACCTGGGACCCCTCATCACGGCCGACATCCAGCTCCACTCCAGACCTGACTTCATCTTGGTCCGAGGTTGTTTCCAGCGCCCCATTTGACCTCAGCCTGTCAAACCGCTTCTCTGTACTGGATGAGGAAGAACCAGCTGTCATCTCTGAGCCCCTTCCTCCCATTAGACCACCACAGCCTGAGGAGGGAGGTGAGGAGGACAGAGGACCAGCAGGTGGAGCAGCCACCGTGTGTCTGAGACACCTGAGACACTTCTGCCTCGTTTCCATTCCGGGGTCCGGGACAGGTCATGTCCTTATTTTTCTGTCCCCATTGTAAAACCAGTCCACACAACTGAACCGGACGGTGAGGACGGGGCGGGAATAAATCTGAAGGATAGACCGTCTCATTTCAGAAGAACCGAAGTTACCGGGTCGAGAGGCCGGTCCTCCGTAGGACGCTGCACCGAGCTCTGATGTCTGCATCATCGACGCACTAGGACCACTGACTAGTGTTCCCCTTTGCGTCACATGCAAGCTGTAATAATAATTCATGTAAATGAACACGCTAACGTCCCAGCGCTAGTTTGGAGCTAACGCTAAAACGGGGGTTTTCTAAATCTCAGAACGGAACGGACCACTCCTCTCTAGAGGACAGAGCCAATCAGAGCACCTTTACCTGAGTTAAAAACCAGGATTCCTGATTGGTTGAGAACTTTACATGGACGACCTCTGAGCGCCATCCAATAGCTTCCCTAAAGGATCAATAAAACGTTAAAAGGTCGTTACCTTGTGTTGGATCTCGTTGCCCCAGATGCTCTCTGAACTTCTCCTTTAAAAACTCAAACTGAGAACTGCTTTGGTCTGTTTAGGAGACAAACGGTGGCGACTGATGAGAACTCATCTCTCAGAACATGACCACAGATCTCCTGTTGGAGCTGCTGCTTGGAGACTTCCAGCTCCTTCCACTCCGTTAGGAACCATAATCAGACTTCTGGACCGGACCCATCACATCGTACCAGTCAGTCTCCAGTTCCTCCCAAAGCTTCCAGTTTCCAGTCTGAAGCACCTGAGGTGTTCATCCAGTAACCCAGATGTTTCCTGTTGGTCGGACCCTGAACCTGGCAGCCAGACTATGTACTGTATGTGGTTGTATAGAAATCTGGACCAGGTCCACAGGACCATGATCCATTAAACAGCTCATTCATAGGGGCGGGATCAACGCTTGTCAATCAAACTGTCTTCACATGCTATTGGATAACACTAGGACCAATCAGAGCCGTTCAGCAACAACCAGAACCAGCTGGTAGATTAAACTTTTACCCTATCCCATCAGCAAAGCAGCCAATACATCCTTTTTCAAAATAAAAGACTTAAAGCCGCTCTGTGGAGCATTTCAGCCAGAGAGCGTACCACGGCTCCTCCCAAAACACCTCGACACGGCGCATTACCTCAGTCTGTCAGCTGGCCATAAACTGTGTGACTCCTGCTCAAACTCTGGTTAGGGTTAGGGTTCAATCACTCAGTTCACAAATCCTGTTCTCACTGTACGAGGTGCTCAGCCGTCGGTCCCTGCTGCTTCTGATACGTAGCTCTGTAGCAGTGACCTGCTGCTGGACTGGACTCTGAAGGTGAACCCAGAAATGACTCGGTCATCCAGGAAGTTCTTGACCAAAATAAACACGTATCCTTGGCAAACCTTGCCATTCTGTGAGGAGAAATGTTTAAAAATAAAAATAAACCCTTCAGTAGTCGGGGAATGGATACGTTCTTAGTAGAAATGAGCTCTGACTGGCTCCTCCATGATGGCTGAGACTGGAAACAAAGAAGCACAGAGCGTCCTGTAGGAGAACGCCCCCTACTGATACAGGTTTGCTCGAAGCGCATTGACAGAAAGCTGACAATGCAGAAAATTAAATTTTATTGGCTGAAAAAGTTCGGCAGCCAGAGAGAATTCAAAGGGGTCTCCAGGAGGAAGGAGGGTCTTCATCAGACTGAACTCTACCCATAGATCATAGTTTAGACCTGAATATCATTTAAAGCCTTTGATACAGAGAAAAATGCTCCAGATAGCTGCGTTAAGTGTCTCTATCTGTTCAGGTCTTAAAGAAAAGTCCAAATCTAAATCGTCCAAAGTCGAGGGCAAAGTTGTCTCAAATAAACATGATTCCAGAGCTGCTGCTATGTTCTTTAATTTCAGAGTCGGAGCTCTGCTGTCATCAGCTAATCCCGCCCACCAAACCATTAGAGTGTTGTGATTGGCCCGGTGCGAGACTGACCGGACCAATCAGTGGGCTGCTGAGGTTCCAATGGAGCATGGTTAGACCAAAGTCTGCAGAGCAGACCTGAAGGTCTAGTTCACTAGACTAGTGACCCCGAACCTCCTGAGGACCACTCAGGTCCTCCTCATGGTGAGAAGTCTGAGCTGAAACAGATGAAGCTCAGCTCCATCCATAACAACTCATCCCACCCGTGTGTGTGTGTGTGTGTGTGTGTGTGTGTGTGTGTGTGTGTGTGTGTGTGAATACGAGTTGTTTACAGACACCTCACTGTACAGATGTAGACTGACTTCATTCATCCTCTGGTGCGTACTTCCTGTCTGCTCGGATGTCGTTCAGCAGCTCTCAGCTGTTATCTGAGATGAAGGCATGCGTGAAGAAGCGTGCTGGAGATGCTTCACCTGTTTCTGTCCAACAGAGTTTAAACCAGACAGGACCAAACTAAACAGCCTGACTGGCTGCTGTTTTAGGATTTAATGTCTGATCTGACCTCAGAGGAGCTTCTTGAATTAAAGAAATGTTGATGTGTTCCTAAAAATTCAGACCACAATTCCTCCAATGGACCAGATGATTCAACAAGAAAAACTCAGAGGATCTTTTATTTTCCTGAGCTGATCAGATATGAGATATAAAACAATATGTGATAAGATATGGTGTGATACGTTACGGTGTGATACAATGTGATACAATACGGTGTGATACCATACGGTGTGATAAAATGTGATACCATACGGTGTGATACAATGTGATACCATACGGTGTGATACCATATGGTATGATACCATACGGTGTGATACAATGTGATACAATACGGTGTGATACCATACGGTGTGATACAATACGGTGTGATGAAATGTGATACCATACGGTGTGATACCATACGGTGTGATACGATGTGATACAATACAGTGTGATACCATACGGTGTGATATGATACGATGTGATACAAAACGGTGTGATACAATGTGATACAATACAGTGTGATACCATACGGTGTGATATGATATGATGTGATACAATACGGTGTGATACAATGTGATACGATACGGTGTGATACGATACGGTGTGATACCATACGTGTGATACCATACGGTGTGATACGGTGTGATACCATATGGTGTGATAAGATACGGTGTGATACGATACGGTGTGATATGATACGGTGTGATACCATACGGTGTGATACCATACGGTGTGATACCATGTGATATGATACGGTGTGATACCATACGGTGTGATACCATATGGTGTGATACCATATGGTGTGATACAATGTGATACAATACGGTGTGATAAGATACGGTGTGATACGATACGGTGGGATACCATACGGTGTGATACCATACGGTGTGATACCATACGGTGTGATACAATACGGTGTGATAAAATGTGATACCATACGGTGTGATACGATACGGTGTGATAAGATACGGTGTGATACCATACGGTGTGATACCATATGGTGTGATACGATGTGATACGATATGGTGTGATACCATATGGTGTGATACCATACGGTGTGATACCATATGGTGTGATACCATACGGTGTGATACATGTGATACCATACGGTGTGATACCATACGGTGTGATACGATGTGATACAATACAGTGTGATACCATACGGTGTGATACAATACGGTGTGATGAAATGTGATACCATACGGTGTGATACGATACGGTGTGATACGATACGGTGTGATACCATATGGTGTGATACCATACGGTGTGATACCATATGGTGTGATACCATACGGTGTGATACAATGTGATACCATACGGTGTGATACCATAGGGTGTGATACCATACGGTGTGATACAATACGGTGTGATGAAATGTGATACCATACGGTGTGATACCATACGGTGTGATACGATGTGATACAATACAGTGTGATACCATACGGTGTGATATGATACGATGTGATAAGATATGGTGTGATACCATACGGTGTGATACCATATGGTGTGATACGGGGTGATACGATATGGTGTGATACGATATGGTGTGATACCATATGGTGTGATACCATATGGTGTGATACCATACGGTGTGATATGATACGGTGTGATTACATACGGTGTGATTACATACGGTGTGATACGGTGTGATACCATACGGTGTGATACCATATGGTGTGATACCATACGGTGTGATACAATGTGATACCATACGGTGTGATACCATACGGTGTGATACCATACGGTGTGATTACATATGGTGTGATACGGTGTGATACGATACGGTGTGATACGATACGGTGTGATACGATACGGTGTGATACGATACGGTGTGATTACATATGGTGTGATACCATATGGTGTGATACCATACGGTGTGATACCATACGGTGTGATACCATACGGTATGATACCATACGGTGTGATACAATGTGATACAATACGGTGTGATACCATACGGTGTGATACAATACGATGTGATGAAATGTGATACCATACGGTGTGATACCATACGGTGTGATAAAATGTGATACAATACGGTGTGATACAATGTGATACCATACGGTGTGATACCATATGGTGTGATACCATACGGTGTGATACAATGTGATACAATACGGTGTGATACCATACGGTGTGATACAATACGGTGTGATGAAATGTGATACCATACGGTGTGATACCATACGGTGTGATACGATGTGATACAATACAGTGTGATACCATACGGTGTGATATGATACGATGTGATACAAAACGGTGTGATACAATGTGATACAATACAGTGTGATACCATACGGTGTGATATGATATGATGTGATACAATACGGTGTGATACAATGTGATACGATACGGTGTGATACGATACGGTGTGATACCATACGTGTGATACCATACGGTGTGATACGGTGTGATACCATATGGTGTGATAAGATACGGTGTGATACGATACGGTGTGATACCATACGGTGTGATACAATACGGTGTGATGAAATGTGATACCATACGGTGTGATACCATACGGTGTGATACCATACGTGTGATACCATACGGTGTGATACGGTGTGATACCATATGGTGTGATAAGATACGGTGTGATACCATACGGTGTGATAAGATATGGTGTGATACCATACGGTGTGATACCATATGGTGTGATACCATACGGTGTGATACAATGTGATACAATACGGTGTGATACCATACGGTGTGATACAATACGGTGTGATGAAATGTGATACCATACGGTGTGATACCATACGGTGTGATACGATGTGATACAATACGGTGTGATAAGATACGGTGTGATACGATACGGTGGGATACGATACGGTGTGATACCATACGGTGTGATACAATACGGTGTGATACCATACGGTGTGATACAATACGGTGTGATGAAATGTGATACCATACGGTGTGATACCATACGGTGTGATACGATGTGATACAATACGGTGTGATACCATACGGTGTGATATGATACGATGTGATACCATACGGTGTGATACATACGGTGTGATTACATACGGTGTGATACGGTGTGATACGATACGGTGTGATACCATATGGTGTGATACCATACGGTGTGATACAATGTGATACAATACGGTGTGATACCATACGGTGTGATAAAATGTGATACCATACGGTGTGATACAATGTGATACCATACGGTGTGATACGATACGATGTGATACAAAACGGTGTGATACAATGTGATACAATACAGTGTGATACCATACGGTGTGATAAGATACGATGTGATACGATACGGTGTGATATGATACGGTGTGATATGATACGGTGTGATACCATACAGTGTGATACCATATGGTGTGATACCATACGGTGTGATAAAATGTGATACCATACGGTGTGATACCATACGGTGTGATACGATGTGATACAATACAGTGTGATACCATACGGTGTGATATGATACGATGTGATACCATACGGTGTGATACCATACAGTGTGATAAGATATGGTGTGATACGTTACGGTGTGATACAATGTGATACAATACGGTGTGATACCATACGGTGGGATACAATGTGATACAATACGGTGTGATACCATACGGTGTGATACAATACGGTGTGATGAAATGTGATACCATACGGTGTGATACCATACGGTGTGATACGATGTGATATGATACGGTGTGATACCATACGGTGTGATACCATACAGTGTGATACCATATGGTGTGATACTATACGGTGTGATACCATACGGTGTGATACCATACGGTGTGATACAATGTGATACAATACGGTGTGATACCATACGGTGTGATACAATACGGTGTGATGAAATGTGATACCATACGGTGTGATACCATACGGTGTGATACGGTGTGATACCATATGGTGTGATACGGTGTGATACGATACGGTGTGATATGATACGGTGTGATACCATACAGTGTGATACGATATGGTGTGATACGATACGGTGTGATACCATACGGTGTGATTACATATGGTGTGATACGGTGTGATACGATACGGTGTGATACGATACGGTGTGATAAGATATGGTGTGATACCATACGGTGTGATACCATATGGTGTGATACGGGGTGATACGATACGGTGTGATACGATATGGTGTGATACCATATGGTGTGATACCATACGGTGTGATACCATACGGTGTGATACGATACGGTGTGATATGATACGGTGTGATTACATACGGTGTGATTACATACGGTGTGATACGGTGTGATACGATACGGTGTGATACCATATGGTGTGATACCATACGGTGTGATACGATACGGTGTGATACGATATGGTGTGATACCATGTGATACCATACGGTGTGATACCATATGGTGTGATACCATACAGTGTGATACAATGTGATACAATACGGTGTGATACCATACGGTGTGATAAAATGTGATACCATACGGTGTGATACAATGTGATACCATACGGTGTGATACCATATGGTGTGATACCATACGGTGTGATACAATGTGATACAATACGGTGTGATACCATACGGTGTGATACAATACGGTGTGATGAAATGTGATACCATACGGTGTGATACCATACGGTGTGATACGATGTGATACAATACAGTGTGATACCATACGGTGTGATATGATACGATGTGATACAAAACGGTGTGATACAATGTGATACAATACAGTGTGATACCATACGGTGTGATATGATATGATGTGATACAATACGGTGTGATACAATGTGATACGATACGGTGTGATACGATACGGTGTGATACCATACGTGTGATACCATACGGTGTGATACGGTGTGATACCATATGGTGTGATACGATACGGTGTGATTACATATGGTGTGATACGGTGTGATACCATACGGTGTGATAAGATACGGTGTGATACGATACGGTGTGATATGATACGGTGTGATACCATACGGTGTGATTACATGTGGTGTGATACGGTGTGATACGATACGGTGTGATACGATACGGTGTGATAAGATATGGTGTGATACCATACGGTGTGATACCATATGGTGTGATACGGGGTGATACGATACGGTGTGATACCATATGGTGTGATACCATACGGTGTGATACCATATGGTGTGATACCATACGGTGTGATACAATGTGATACAATACGGTGTGATACCATACGGTACGATACGGTGTGATACCATATGGTGTGATACCATACGGTGTGATACCATATGGTGTGATACCATACGGTGTGATACAATGTGATACAATACGGTGTGATACCATACGGTGTGATACAATACGGTGTGATGAAATGTGATACCATACGGTGTGATACCATACGGTGTGATACGATGTGATACAATACAGTGTGATACCATACGGTGTGATATGATACGATGTGATACCATATGGTGTGATACCATACGGTGTGATACAATGTGATACCATACGGTGTGATACCATATGGTGTGATACCATACGGTGTGATACAATGTGATACAATACGGTGTGATACCATACGGTGTGATACAATACGGTGTGATGAAATGTGATACCATACGGTGTGATACCATACGGTGTGATACGATGTGATACAATACGGTGTGATACGATACGGTGTGATAACATATGGTGTGATACCATACGGTGTGATACCATACGGTGTGATACGATACGGTGTGATACATACGGTGTGATACAATACGGTGTGATACAATGTGATATGATACAGTGTGATACCATACGGTGTGATATGATATGATGTGATACAATACGGTGTGATACAATGTGATACGATACGGTGTGATACGATACGGTGTGATACCATACGTGTGATACCATACGGTGTGATACGGTGTGATACCATATGGTGTGATAAGATACGGTGTGATACGATACGGTGTGATACGATACGGTGTGATACCATACGGTGTGATACCATACGGTGTGATAACATATGGTGTGATACAATGTGATACAATACGGTGTGATACCATACGGTGTGATACGATGTGATACAATACAGTGTGATACCATACGGTGTGATACGATACGATGTGATACCAGATGGTGTGATACAATACGGTGTGATACGATACGGTGTGATAACATACGGTGTGATACAATGTGATACCATACGGTGTGATACCATATGGTGTGATACCATACGGTGTGATACAATGTGATACCATACGGTGTGATACCATATGGTGTGATACCATACGGTGTGATACAATGTGATACCATACGGTGTGATACCATATGGTGTGATACCATACGGTCTGATACAATACGGTGTGATGAAATGTGATACCATACGGTGTGATACCATACGGTGTGATACAATGTGATACAATACAGTGTGATACCATATGGTGTGATACCATACGGTCTGATACGATACGGTGTGATACGATACGGTGTGATACCATATGGTGTGATACAATACGGTGTGATACCATACGGTGGGATACAATGTGATACCATACGGTGTGATACAATGTGATACCATACGGTGTGATACCATATGATGTGATACCATACGGTGTGATACAATGTGATACCATACGGTGTGATACCATATGGTGTGATACCATACGGTGTGATTACATATGGTGTGATACGGTGTGATACGATACGGTGTGATACGATACGGTGTGATAAGATATGGTGTGATACCATACGGTGTGATACCATATGGTGTGATACCATACGGTGTGATACAATGTGATACCATACGGTGTGATACCATATGGTGTGATACCATACGGTGTGATACAATACGGTGTGATGAAATGTGATACCATACGGTGTGATACCATACGGTGTGATACAATGTGATACAATACAGTGTGATACCATATGGTGTGATACCATACGGTGTGATACAATGTGATACAATACGGTGTGATACCATACGGTGTGATACGATACGGTGTGATACGATACGGTGTGATACCATACGGTGTGATACGATACGGTGTGATACAATACGGTGTGATATGATACAATGTGATACGATACTGTGTGATACCATATGGTGTGATACCATACGGTGTGATACAATGTGATACCATACGGTGTGATACCATATGGTGTGATACCATACGGTGTGATACAATGTGATACAATACGGTGTGATACCATACGGTGTGATAAAATGTGATACCATACGGTGTGATACAATGTGATACAATACGGTGTGATACCATACGGTGTGATACAATACGGTGTGATGAAATGTGATACCATACGGTGTGATACCATACGGTGTGATACCATACGGTGTGATACGATATGGTGTTATACGATACGGTGTGATACGATATGGTGTGATACGATACGGTGTGATACGATACGGTGTGATAAGATATGGTGTGATACCATACGGTGTGATACCATATGGTGTGATACCATACGGTGTGATACCATACGGTGTGATACGATACGGTGTGATATGATACGGTGTGATTACATACGGTGTGATACCATACGGTGTGATAAAATGTGATACCATACGGTGTGATACAATGTGATACCATACGGTGTGATACCATATGGTGTGATACCATACGGTGTGATACAATGTGATACAATACGGTGTGATACATATGGTGTGATACGGTGTGATACGATACGGTGTGATACGATACGGTGTGATAAGATATGGTGTGATACCATACGGTGTGATACAATGTGATACCATACGGTGTGATACCATATGGTGTGATACCATATGGTGTGATACAATGTGATACAATACGGTGTGATACCATACGGTGTGATACAATACGGTGTGATGAAATGTGATACCATACGGTGTGATACCATACGGTGTGATACCATACGATACAATACAGTGTGATACCATACGGTGTGATACAATACGGTGTGATGAAATGTGATACCATACGGTGTGATACCATACGGTGTGATACAATGTGATACCATACGGTGTGATACGATATGGTGTGATACCATATGGTGTGATACAATGTGATACAATACGGTGTGATACCATACGGTGGGATAAAATGTGATACCATACGGTGTGATACAATGTGATACCATACAGTGTGATACCATATGGTGTGATACCATACGGTGTGATACAATGTGATACCATACGGTGTGATACCATATGGTGTGATACCATACGGTGTGATACTATACGGTGTGATACGATACGGTGTGATACCATATGGTGTGATACCATACGGTGTGATACAATGTGATACCATACGGTCTGATACGATACGGTGTGATACGATACGGTGTGATACCATATGGTGTGATACAATACAATGTGATACAATACGGTGTGATACCATACGGTGTGATAAAATGTGATACCATACGGTGTGATACAATGTGATACCATACGGTGTGATACCATATGGTGTGATACCATACGGTGTGATACCATACGGTGTGATACGATACGGTGTGATACCATATGGTGTGATACAATGTGATACAATACGGTGTGATACCATACGGTGTGATATGATACGGTGTGATACGATACGGTGTGATACCATACGGTGTGATACCATACGGTGTGATACAATACGGTGTGATACCATACGGTGTGATACAATGTGATACAATACGGTGTGATACCATACGGTGTGATACAATACGGTGTGATAAAATGTGATACCATACGGTGTGATACAATGTGATACCATACGGTGTGATACCATATGGTGTGATACCATACGGTGTGATACAATGTGATACGATACGGTGTGATACCATATGGTGTGATACGATACGGTGTGATTACATATGGTGTGATACGGTGTGATACGATACGGTGTGATACGATACGGGGTGATACGATACGGTGTGATACGATACGGTGTGATACAATACGGTGTGATACCATACGGTGTGATAAAATGTGATACCATACGGTGTGATACAATGTGATACCATACGGTGTGATACCATATGGTGTGATACCATACGGTGTGATACAATGTGATACCATACGGTGTGATACCATATGGTGTGATACCATACGGTGTGATACGATACGGTGTGATATGATACGGTGTGATTACATACGGTGTGATTACATACGGTGTGATACGGTGTGATACGATACGGTGTGATACCATATGGTGTGATACCATACGTTGTGATACGATACGGTGTGATACCATATGGTGTGATACCATACGGTGTGATATGATACGGTGTGATACGATACGGTGTGATACCATATGGTGTGATACAATACGGTGTGATACCATACGGTGTGATAAAATGTGATACCATACGGTGTGATACAATGTGATACCATACGGTGTGATACCATATGGTGTGATACCATATGGTGTGATACAATGTGATACCATACGGTGTGATACCATATGGTGTGATACGGGGTGATACGATATGGTGTGATACGATATGTGTGATACCATATGGTGTGATACCATACGGTGTGATACCATACGGTGTGATATGATACGGTGTGATTACATAGGGTGTGATACCATACGGTGTGATACAATGTGATACGATACGGTGTGATACCATATGGTGTGATACCATACGGTGTGATACAATGTGATACAATACGGTGTGATACCATACGGTGTGATAAAATGTGATACCATACGGTGTGATACGATACGGTGTGATATGATACGGTGTGATTACATACGGTGTGATTACATACGGTGTGATACGGTGTGATACAATATGGTGTGATACCATACGGTGTGATACAATGTGATACCATACGGTGTGATACAGATGTGATACCATACGGTGTGATACCATATGGTGTGATACCATACGGTGTGATACAATGTGATACAATACGGTGTGATACCATACGGTGTGATAAGATACGGTGTGATACGATACGGTGTGATAAGATACGGTGTGATACGATACAGTGTGATACGATATGGTGTGATACGATACGGTGTGATACCATACGGTGTGATACGGTGTGATACAATACGGTGTGATACCATACGGTGTGATACAATACGGTGTGATGAAATGTGATACCATACGGTGTGATACCATACGGTGTGATACGATGTGATACAATACAGTGTGATACCATACGGTGTGATATAATGTGATACCATACGGTGTGATACAATACGGTGTGATGAAATGTGATACCATACGGTGTGATACCATATGGTGTGATACGATGTGATACAATACGGTGTGATACCATACGGTGTGATAAGATGTGATACCATACGGTGTGATACAATACGGTGTGATGCAATGTGATACCATACGGTGTGATACCATATGGTGTGATACGATATGGTGTGATACGATACGGTGTGATAAGATATGGTGTGATACCATACGGTGTGATATGATATGATGTGATACAATATGGTGTGATACATACGGTGTGATAAAATGTGATACCATACGGTGTGATACAATGTGATACTATATGGTGTGATACCATATGGTGTGATACGATGTGATACAATACAGTGTGATACCATACGGTGTGATATGATACGTTGTGATACAATACGGTGTGATACCATACGGTGTGATAAAATGTGATACCATACGGTGTGATACGATGTGATACCATACGGTGTGATACCATATGGTGTGATACCATATGGTGTGATACGATACGGTGTGATACGATACGGTGTGATACCATATGGTATGATACCATACGGTGTGATGAAATGTGATACCATACGGTGTGATACCATACGGTGTGATACGATGTGATACAATACAGTGTGATACCATACGGTGTGATATGATACGGTGTGATACGATACGGTGTGATACCATATGGTGTGATACCATATGGTGTGATACGATACGGTGTGATACGATGTGATACCATACGTGTGATACCATACGGTGTGATACGGTGTGATACGATACGGTGTGATATGATACGGTGTGATTACATACGGTGTGATTACATACGGTGTGATACGGTGTGATACGATACGGTGTGATACCATATGGTGTGATACCATACGGTGTGATATGATACGGTGTGATACGATACGGTGTGATACCATATGGTGTGATACCATACGGTGTGATACCATACGGTGTGATACGATACGGTGTGATACCATATGGTGTGATACCATACGGTCTGATACGATACGGTGTGATACGATACGGTGTGATACCATATGGTTTGATACGATACGGTGTGATAAGATACGGTGTGATACGGTACGGTGTGATACGATGCGGTGTGATAAGATACGGTGTGATACGATTCGGTGTGATACGATACGGTGTGATACGATACGGTGTGATACGTTACGAGCAGTGCT
>SSNR01000319.1:452849-465629 GCA_006937965.1 Callopanchax toddi | reverse complement strand
GATACGGTGTGATACGATACGGTGTGATACCATATGGTGTGATACCATACGGTGTGATACCATACGGTGTGATACGATACGGTGTGATACCATATGGTGTGATACGATACGGTGTGATAAGATACGGTGTGATAAGATACGGTGTGATAAGGTACGGTGTGATACGATGCGGTGTGATAAGATACGGTGTGATACGATTCGGTGTGATACGATACGGTGTGATACGATACGGTGTGATACGTTACGAGCAGTGCTGCCATGTGATACAAAACTGTGTGATTAATTAATCACAGTTAATGCACTAATTTAACGCCCTAAATCCAACATGATGTGTTAGGATGCAGTATGATACAGTACTATATAATAGTTTTTTTCAACCAAATGTCTGAATCACTCACTACTTCCTGTTTCCTGAGACTCTGCCCACTTTGAGTGATGTCACCAGTGGGTGTGGACCTTCCTGTATGAATCACTGATAGAACCAGAAATCTCTTTGATCTCGGAACCTGCAGAGGGTTTTGGTTCTGTCTCTCATGCTGGTTTATCAATCTGGACTTGGTCTCAGCTGAGCGTCCTCCTGGAGTCTCTGATGTGATGACATCATCCTGTTTTCCTCTGTTTTCTTGTAAAACATGATTCCAAACTTCCAGATCCACCTCTGGTCCTTCAGCAGAAGACCTGGAACCAGATGATTCCTGCAGCAGCCAGCAGGTGGCAGTGTTAGTGAGGATCTTTGTTCTGACAGTCCAGAGTTAATGTTGGTTTTTATTTTCCGTTACCTGAACTGACCTGAGTTTATAGATGAATTTCCTGCATTTGGGGGCGTTTTGTCCTGAAGTCCTGCCAATGTTCAGAACAGAAACAGCCTGGTTAGAATTATGGGTCCAGGTCAGCCGTTAAAGTACTTTTATTACAGCAAATTAAAGTTTAGGGTTTGTTTTTGAAACACACAAACTGTCTTTGTCTCCTGTTTCTACCTGTTTCGGTTGGACTTCCTGAGGTTCTGCTGCTCCTGCTGCAGATCCAACAATCAGACACATCATCTAGACCTGGACCCACCTCAGGAACTCGAAGCAGATCCCTCATGTTCCTTGTTTTCCTCTGATCTCTGAACAGTCGCTGCCTTGTGCTTGTTGGTGAGAAACGCTGCAGGATGTTTGTCATCATCCTGAACGCAGAGCGAATTCTCTGCATCAGATCTGAACTTCTCCTCTCAGATCTTTAATCTGATCAGACAAAGAAGATAATCAGTTAGTTCTGATGAATCTGATTGTTTGTCCGTTCTTTAGACAAACCTCGTGGTTTTGATCCCTGCTGCTGACGTTTCTCTCTCTAATTGTCAGTTAGAAACTTGCTTCTCAGCAGATGAAGTTAAAAAGCTAAAAGGCCGTTTTTTTTTCTCCAGTTCTCCCTGCAGGCGAAACAGTCGCTGACAGCCGGGGAGGCGCCTGACGTTCTGTTTGACTGTAAATCCTTTTATTTGCTGCTGTTTTTCTCTGACTAACTGCTGCATGACGGCTTTAAAACGGTTATTATTTAGAGCTGGAGTCATGTGAGGTGTTACCAAACTCACTGTGTTTCTCTCTTTAAGACGTGGAGGAAATTCAATCTTAAGCATTAAGTAAAAACCTCGTTTTGGAGACCAGATCAGCTGTTTGTACCGTTTTCTGTTGCTTCTGTTTTGTTTTGTTGTGTTTTGAGGTTAAAGGTTAACAGGACGGAGGGTTTTAGGGTTTTAGGCTGAGGGTTTGAACCACTCTGGACTAGTTTGAATAATTTGGGACTTTAGGTCCAGGTAGATTTGTGAAGGCCCTGATACAGCTCCTTGTGGGACTCCACATGTAGATGAATTGAATGTTTTACTGAGGTTAAAGGGATGTTTGGGTCGTGCTGACTCTTATCTATAGTGTTTACTAATCACAGCAGGTTAAATGTTGAGTCTCCAACCAGCCACGCCTGTCTAACTGTAGGTTTGAATAAACGTCCTTTATTTTTACGTTGTATCGACAGTCTTGACGCTGAAGACCCGATTATTAAAAACTGCTTTCACTTAAATATGTTGTTGTTGTTCCCTTGGAGGGAAGATTTATTGGTGCAAACGTTTCCAGATTCCAGCCACAGGAGAGTGAGGCCCTTTGTGTTCGTATGGAGTCGTTCAGGGAACTCCATCCTGAACAGCGATCCTGACTTTAGTTTAGTTTGATGCTCAGAGTTAAACGGCTTGGTGTTCAACAGCTCAACTCATGTTTTGTATGCTGATTTAGCTCTGCTGTGCCAGGTTCTGGAACTGACCTGTAGAGGAGTTGATATATGTTGACCTCATAGTCTGTTTTACACTTAGATGCTGTATCTATCGTGTTGTTTCTTTTTGAGTCATCTTGTCTGTGGGGATGTGTGAGAGGACAAAAGACGAAGGACTGTGGACGTGATTTGTTGAGGAAGTGAATGGATGAGGTGCTCAGTTAAAGGGTTTATATAAAAGTAGCTCCTTTCACACCATGTTGGGTCTCTGGGGGGCCAAGCTGATTTATCAGACTCCACTAATGGAACCAAACACACATCATTCTGTCAGCAGAGCCTCAGAGCGTCCACCCAGGCCTTTTCAAGCCTCCTCTCACTTTTGTTTTTGATTACTTGGCAGACATAAATGTGACAGGCTGTTCGCTGCAGAACCAGAAAGGCGGAGCTGCACCAGGTTCAGCCCCGCCCATTCAACCAATCAGACCCAGCCATTCCATCAGAGTCAGCTCCCACACCTCCCGTGTGATTGGACTATTACAATGGGCTGTTAGATCCGAGAACGAGGTGTTGCATCTCCGCCGGATCCAGAGTACAAAGTCCGGCAGAGATGAAACACCTCGTTGTCGGGTAATGCTGCCAGGGTGTCCGCGGAGCTTCGTACGGTGCTCCTGGTCCGGAGCAGCTTTGTGCTGCGGGTCCGCGAAGGGCTCAGGGTTTCCCCGGTGCTTTGGCCCAGCTGCTAGCTGATAGCAGCTAACAGCCGCTATTAGCGGCTAACGCTACGAGTTTCTCATTCACAAACTAATACTGTTACAAAAACATGACTGAAACCCCGAGATATTTCATCAATTTTGAGGATATGTTTTATCCTGAAAACAAGGGGAAACAGGAGAAACAGGCAGATATTCAGTAATTTTCTTGTAAATTCACTCTTTTGAAATAAAGTTATTTTTTTAAAACAGCGGAGGAGGGCTGACCCTGGTTGCAATAAAGTTTTTTTTAAAAACAAGTCAGCGGGGCTGTGTAGCAGGGCAGGGCTGACTGGTTGAATGGGCGGGGCTGAACCTGGTGCAGCTCCGCCTTTCTGGTTCTGCAGCGAGCACCACTTGATAAATGTCGCTGTGCCTCTGTAGTGGTTAACAAGCCAGTGTATCCTTAAAACACCTCTAGTTATGACATCACTAAAACCACAATCAAACACAACCAATGATTAAAGACTGGAGCTGCTGGTTGAGGAAGAAATCACAGAAAGGTGTCGCTGTCTGACTTTATGTTTACATTTTCTCTGACTTAACATTTCTCTGACTTTACATTTCTCAAACTTTACATTTCTCTGACTTTACGTTTCTCAAACTTTACATTTCTCTGACTTTACATTTCTCAAACTTTACATTTCTCTGACTTTACGTTTCTCAAACTTTACATTTCTCTAACTTTACATTTCTCTAACTTTGTTTCTCTGACTTTACATTTCTCTAACTTTACATTTCTCTAACTTTGTTTCTCTGACTTTACATTTCTCTGACTTTACATTCCTCTGACTTTACATTTCTCTAACTTTACATTTCTCTAACTTTCCATTTCTCTAACATTACATTTCTCTAACTTTGTTCCTCTGACTTTACATTTCTCTAACTTTACATTTCTCTAACTTTGTTTCTCTGACTTTACATTTCTCTAACTTTGTTTCTCTGACTTTACATTTCTCTGACTTTACATTCCTCTGACTTTACATTTCTCTAACTTTACATTTCTCTGACTTTACATTTCTATGACTTAACATTTGTCTAACTTTACATTTCTCTGACTTTACATTTCTCTATCTTTGTTTCTCTGACTTTACATTTCTCTAACTTTACATTTATCTGACTTTACAATTCTCTGACTTTACATTTCTCTGACTTTACATTTCTCTAACTTTACATTTCTCTGACTTTACAATTCTCTGACTTTACATTTCTCTAACTTTACATTTCTCTGACTTTACATTTCTCTGACATTATGTTTCTCTAACTTTATATTTCTCTAATTTTATTTTTCTCTGACTTTACGTTTCTCTGACTTTACATTTCTCAAACTTTACACTTCTCTGACTTTGTTTCTCTGACTTTACATTTCTCTAACTTTACATTTCTCTAACTTTGTTTCTCTGACTTTACATTTCTCTAACTTTACATTTCTCTAACTTTGTTTCTCTGACTTTACATTTCTCTAACTTTACATTTCTCTAACTTTGTTTCTCTGACTTTACATTTCTCTAACTTTACATTTCTCTAACTTTGTTTCTCTGACTTTACATTTCTCTAACTTTACATTTCTCTAACTTTACATTTCTCTAACTTTACATTTCTCTGACTTTACATTTCTCTAACTTTACATTTCTCTAACTTTGTTTCTCTGACTTTACATTTCTCTAACTTTACATTTCTCTGACTTTACATTTCTCTGACTTTACATTTCTCTAACTTTACATTTCTCTGACTTTACATTTCTCTAACTTTGTTTCTCTGACTTTACATTTCTCTAACTTTACATTTATCTGACTTTACATTTATCTGACTTTACATTTATCTAGCTTTACATTTCTCTGACTTTACATTTCTCTGACTTAACATTTCTCTAACTTTACATTTCTCTGACTTTACATTTCTCTAACTTTGTTTCTCTGACTTTACATTTCTCTAACTTTACATTTATCTGACTTTACATTTATCTGACTTTACATTTCTCTGACTTTACATTTCTCTGACTTTACATTTCTCTAACTTTACATTTCTCTGACTTTACATTTCTCTGACTTTATGTTTCTCTAACTTTACATTTCTCAAATTTTATTTTTCTCTGACTTTACATTTCTCTGACTTTACATTTCTCAAACTTTACACTTCTCTAAGCTTACATTTCTCTGACTTTACAGTTATCTAATTTTACATTTCTCTGACTTAACATTTCTCTAACTTTACACTTCTCTGACTTTATATTTCTCTAACTTTACATTTCCCTGACTTTACATTTCCCTAACTTTACATTTCTCAAACTTTATGTTTCTCTTACTTTACATTTCTCTGACTTAACATTTCTCTAACTTTGTTTCTCTGACTTTACATTTCTCTAACTTTACATTTATCTGACTTTACATTTCTCTGACTTTATGTTTCTCTAACTTTACATTTCTCTAATTTTATTTTTCTCTGACTTTACGTTTCTCTGCTTTACATTTCTCAAACTTTACACTTCTCTAACTTTACATTTCTCTGACTTTATATTTCTCTAACTTTACATTTCCCTGACTTTACATTTCTCAAACTTTATGTTTCTCTGACTTTATTTTTCTCTCACTTTATTTTTCTCTGACTTTATTTTTCTCTCACTTTATTTTTCTCTGACTTTGTTTCTCTGACTTTACATTTCTCTGACTTTGTTTGTCTCTGACTTTACATTTCTCTAATTTTGTTTCTCTGACTGTACGTTTCTCTGACTTTACATTTCTCTAACTTTATTTTCTCCGACTTTCCATTTCTATGACTTTCCATTTTTCTGACTTTCCATTTCTCTGACTTTCCATTTCTCTGACTTTACGTTTCTCTGACTTTACATTTTTTATGACTTTACGTTTTTTATGACTTTACGTTTTGAGCATCACTGAGGGATGTTGCTGTGGAGCAGCTTCCCTCCAGCTCTTTGTCTTCTCCACTTGAATCTAATCAGGATCCTCAGAAACCACAAACAGAACAGTCACTTTCCCTCTGAGGCCTGCAGATGTTTACTCTCACTCATCATCGTTACAGAGTCCTGATTCTGATGGCTGTGATCAGGATGTCTCCTTCACATTAGAGCAATAAGAGCATAGCTGCTTCTTGGTCATTAGGAGGAACTGAAACTGAATCTGATGAAACCTCTAGACATCAATAACGGTTTGTTTTCTCAGTGGTTTTGAAAAGGAAACGTTATGTTCTCAGTTTTAATCAGTTTTCTGTATTTTATACTGAAATATTTACAGGTATATTTTACAGGTAACGAACATGTCTGAAATAAGACTTAAATATTTAAAGCAAACAGAAGTTAAAGTTCTGGTTTGTGGATCAGTACCTGTGACAGGATGCTGGTGATAAATTATACGTTTTGTAATGATTGAGCTCAAATTAGCATCATGTTCTTCAGACTTGATGTTGAAACCGACACCTCCACGTTACATTTGTTATGATTTAATTTTATTCTGAGTTTTTGACGCCTGGTATTTTGGGATTTTCAGTTCTGGTTGTGAGTCAGTGACTGCTTCTCATTTCCAGTAATAGCACGTGTGTGTGTGTGTGTGCACGTGTGTGTGTGTTTTGCGTGTTGCCAGTAGCAGTGTTATCCCCTCTGACCACCGTTCTGGCCTTCTCTCAGAACTTACTCATGTTTCTGTGGTGTCATGTTGCCATGGCAATGGGCATTCCTGGCCAGCCACACCCAGTCAGGGGTTTTTGATGACTCACTGCAGTGGTCAGTGGCACGCACACACACACACACACACACACACACACACACTTCCTGCTGCTGCAGCAAACTTTGGTGTTTTTACCCAGTTGTTCCATGTTTGTTTATGTTCCATGTCATTTAAATAGTTTATTTTTGTTTATTTGTGAGTCACTTAGGATAAATTCATAAACATTGACCTGTGTAAAAACGCTGAGATCTTTAATAAGTTTGTTGTCTAGTTTTCCTGCTGACTTGTGCAGTGGCTGCTTCTCATTTCCACTAAAAGTTTTCTCTGACGTTACGTTTTGTCTCCACCTGGGAGGTGTTTGTTGTTTCTGGTTTGACAGAAGAAGCTCTTGGAGGAGCTGGTCAGACTGAGCGTAGCAGATGTTTAACCATGAGGTGGACACAGTAGAGACACCTGGACGTGTTTCTGCAAAGCTCATGTGGCTGCAGGAGGTTTTACTGAGCAGCACATGGAGAATCAGAACAATCCTCCCAGATCATCTCACCGTGTGTGTGTGTGTGTGTGTGTGTGTGTGTGTGTGTGTGTGTGTGTGTGTGTGTGTGTGTGTGTGTGTGTGTGTGTGTTAAGCATTCTTCCTCTATTTGAACTTGACTTTAATGTTCAGGTTTAAACTTGGATGAGGTACAAAATGTGTCCCAGAGGCAGTGGATACGTCGGGTGTAAAGTTTGTCTCTGTGAGACCCTGCTCCTCTACGTCCACCATGGTGAGGAGTTTCCACTGAGTCCTTCAACCCCCCCACCCCCACCCCCAGGTAAATCTGAATCTTTGGTTTTTCCAGGCGGAGGCGGCGGCGTCACTGGGGTCTTGGATCTTTTCCACCTGGTTTCCATCTAGCGCTCAGCAGCTGGGCAGCAGAATGAGTCTCTGTCACGTTTCACAGAGTGAACTTGACTTCAGTTAAGCCCCTCCCACATTCAGGTGACCTGTTCCAGGTCTCCGATACTTAGAGACATTTTTTGGTCCCGTTCTTCCTGGTGATGCGTCTCAAGGTGTCGAACAGAACCGAGTCATCTTCGTCTCATTTTGCTTTTGAAACTCAGATGGTCTTAAGGGGGCAGGTCGGGTCCAGAACCCATCACATGGAAATCCCAGGGACTGATGGGGTCTTGAAGGCAGCATGTTGGTCTTTTTAGAGATCTCCCCCGAAAAGCACCGATTCTGGAATCTGACCTCTAGAATTTAGGAATCTTGAACACGTCTGGGTTTATTGTTGGACCCAAACTAGGGTTTCCTTTCCTTCTCTTTGGTTTTCTGTCACAGCCTGGTGATGAAGATCCTGTTGACCTGAACCTGGATCCACTGATCCTCACAGACCTGAAGGTTTTACAGTCACAATCCATCAAATCCAGCTGCTTTTGGAGGTTGAAATACTAAAAACTGTTTGAGTTTTTTCAGGGTTTTAAAAGTCTTTAAACTAGATTCTAGTCTAGTCTAGTCTAGTCTAGAAACTAGAAGGACCTCCAAAAACAGGACTCAAGTCTCTACCACTAGCATACAGGGTCCTGAAGGAACGGCTCCACCTACTGGAATCCTCTGGCTAAGGCTGACGTCACGGCTCGGTCACTGCGGTCATCAGAGGGTCATCAGCTAGCCGAGCTACACCACGCTGGGACAGTCCAGACTCTTCTCATGTGGAGGAAATGACCTACCAAGCTACCAGAACAGGGGCGTCCCTGTCCGTCTTCTAGAACCTCCTGAAGACCCAGCTCTTCAGAGAACGTCTTCTAGACTAGCTCCTACCTTCACTACTCCTCTGGACTCTCTAATGCTCTTCACTCTATCCTGGGTTCTTCTCCCTCCTGGTCACCTTAGAGACCAGAGTTAGACCATCTAGTAGTTGGTTTAGGTTAATGTCAGGGTTAGTAGTTAGTTTAGGTTAATGTCAGGGTTAGTGGTTAGTTTAGGTTAATGTCAGGGTTAGTGGTTAGTTTAGGTTAATGTCAGGGTTAGTAGTTAGTTTAGGTTAATGTCAGGGTTAGTAGTTAGTTTAGGTTAATGTCAGGGTTAGTAGTTAGTTTAGGTTAATGTCAGGGTTAGTAGTTAGTTTAGGTTAATGTCAGGGTTAGTAGTTAGTTTAGGTTAATGTCAGGGTTAGTAGTTAGTTTAGGTTAATGTCAGGGTTAATAGTTAGTTTAGGTTAATGTCAGGGTTAGTAGTTAGTTTAGGTTAATGTCAGGGTTAGTGGTTAGTTTGGGTTAATGTCAGGGTTAGTAGTTAGTTTAGGTTAATGTCAGGGTTAGTAGTTAGTTTGGGTTAATGTCAGGGTTAGTAGTTAGTTTAGGTTAATGTCAGGGTTAGTGGTTAGTTTGGGTTAATTTCAGGGTTAATAGTTAGTTTTTGGTTAATGTCAGGGTTAGTGGTTAGTTTGGGTTAATGTCAGGGTTAGTAGTTTAGGTTAAAGTCAGGGTTAGTGGTTAGTTTAGGTTAATGTCAGGGTTAGTAGTTAGTTTAGGTTAATGTCAGGGTTAGTAGTTAGTTTAGGTTAATGTCAGGATTAGTAGTTAGTTTAGGTTAATGTCAGAGTTAGTGGTTAGTTTAGGTTAAGGTTAAAGTCAGGGTTAGTGGTTAGTTTAGGTTAATGTCAGGGTTAGTAGTTAGTTAAAGTCAGGGTTAGTGGTTAGTTTAGGTTAATGTCAGGGTTAGTAGTTAGTTTAGGTTAAAGTCAGAGTTAGTGGTTAGTTTAGGTTAAGGTCAGGGTTAGTGGTTAGTTTAGGTTAAGGTCAGGGTTAGTAGTTAGTTTAGGTTAATGTCAGGGTTAGTGGTTAGTTTGGGTTAATGTCAGGGTTAGTAGTTTAGGTTAAAGTCAGGGTTAGTGGTTAGTTTAGGTTAATGTCAGGGTTAGTAGTTAGTTTAGGTTAATGTCAGGGTTAGTAGTTAGTTTAGGTTAATGTCAGGGTTAGTAGTTAGTTTAGGTTAATGTCAGTGTTAGTAGTTAGTTTAGGTTAATGTCAGGGTTAGTAATTAGTTTAGGTTAATGTCAGGGTTAGTAGTTAGTTTAGGTTAATGTCAGGGTTAGTAGTTAGTTTAGGTTAATGTCAGGGTTAGTAGTTAGTTTAGGTTAATGTCAGGGTTAGTAGTTAGTTAAAGTCAGGGTTAGTGGTTAGTTTAGGTTAATGTCAGGGTTAGTAGTTAGTTTAGGTTAATGTCAGGGTTAGTGGTTAGTTTAGGTTAATGTCAGGGTTAGTAGTTAGTTTAGGTTAATGTCAGGGTTAGTAGTTAGTTTAGGTTAATGTCAGGGTTAGTAGTTAGTTAAAGTCAGGGTTAGTGGTTAGTTTAGGTTAATGTCAGGGTTAGTGGTTGGTTTTGGTTTTGGTCAGGGTTAGTGGTTAGTTTAGGTTAATGTCAGGGTTAGTAGTTAGTTAATGTCAGGGTTAGTAGTTAGTTTAGGTTAATGTCAGGGTTAGTAGTTAGTTTAGGTTAATGTCAGGGTTAATAGTTAGTTTAGGTTAATGTCAGGGTTAGTTTAAGTTAAAGTCAGGGTTAGTGGTTAGTTTAGGTTAATGTCAGGGTTAGTAGTTAGTTAAGGTCAGGGTTAGTGGTTAGTTTAGGTTAATGTCAGGGTTAGTAGTTAGTTTAGGTTAATGTCAGGGTTAGTGGTTAGTTTAGGTTAAGGTCAGGGTTAGTGGTTAGTTTAGGTTAATGTCAGGGTTAGTAGTTAGTTAAAGTCAGGGTTAGTGGTTAGTTTAGGTTAATGTCAGGGTTAGTAGTTAGCTTAGGTTAATGTCAGGGTTAGTGGTTAGTTTAGGTTAAGGTCAGGGTTAGTGGTTAGTTTAGGTTAAGGTCAGGGTTAGTGGTTAGTTTAGGTTAAAGTCAGGGTTAGTGGTTAGTTTAGGTTAAGGTCAGGGTTAGTGGTTAGTTTAGGTTAAGGTCAGGGTTAGTGGTTAGTTTAGGTTAATGTCAGGGTTAGTAGTTAGTTAAAGTCAGGGTTAGTAGTTAGTTTAGATTAATGTCAGGGTTAGTAGTTAGTTTAGGTTAATGTCAGGGTTAGTGGTTAGTTTAGGTTAAGGTCAGGGTTAGTAGTTAGTTTAGGTTAATGTCAGGGTTAGTGGTTAGTTTAGGTTAATGTCAGGGTTAGTAGTTAGTTTAGGTTAAAGTCAGGGTTAGTGGTTAGTTTAGGTTAATGTCAGGGTTAGTAGTTAGTTTAGGTTAATGTCAGGGTTAGTGGTTGGTTAGCCTCGAGGTAACTTCTTGGTTACGTCCTCTGTAAGTCTCTTCTGATAAAGACGTGCACATCTAATGAGGAACATCAGGATCCTGGCGCTGGCAGCTCCTCCTCCTCCTGGTGGGTTGAGGATGATCTGGAGCAGAGACGTTCCTCTGAGGGTGTGGTTGTTCCTCTCAGACCTGAACATCTTCTCCTCATGCTGTTTCACATTAACGTTCTTCACAGACATAAACAATCCAATGTGGCTTTTATTGATGACCATAAACTGGGTGCAGCTCCAAACATCTCAGCTATGTGCGCCTGATGGTTTTGATAAGAGAAACCATACTGCTGTCGGCGCGGGAACAGCTCTTTATTTAACCTCTACCAACGTTTTCCTCCCTGGCAGCGTCGGTGATCCTGGACTCCACCAGGCTGTTCCAGAAGCTGGAACACTGGAGCCATTGTCCTCTCCTGCGAGGAGAGAAACGCCTCGGCTGCTTTTCCATCTCGCTCCCACTGGTTTGGGATGTGGCCTTTAAGTGTCGATGGGAATGTTGGCAGTTAGGATCTGAGCTTCATCTTTCTGAGGAACAGAAGAAGTTCTGGGAAGAATTTGTGAAAGGAGACATGATTTACTGCAGTTGGACCCACAAAGAGCTCCATTCAGATTCCCAAATGTTAGAAATCAGTCAAGTCTCAGTCTGAGGGACAAACCAGGTCTGGATGGGAACGTGGAGACAGACAGACAGTAGAGACCTTAGACAGGGGGTCTCCTCTCCCTGGTGGTGGTCCTCTCTGTTAGCACGTTAGCTAAAGAGTTGACCCTGTTCCATTCATATTTAGATTCATATACTTTGATTTGTTTCCTAATATGTTTGAAGCTGAAGGCTCTGTTGTTGTCAGAAAACGACATGACGTGCTGCTTTTTGAGATCTTTTAGCCGTTTTCTGGTTGAACAGTGTCCAGGTCTGGGTGTGGATTGGACAGGTCAAAGTTTATAAAGGAGTCATGTGGAGTGTTTACTTATCGACTGCTTGTTTTTGTCCTATTTTTGTCTTCATGTTGACGTTCCACGTGAACACGTCCACTGTCGGCCTGGAGCTGCTGCTCATCGTTCACCTGAACATCAGATATTAGTTTTCTCCTCGTTTTAAAGAACTCCTCTGCAGAGTAAGTGAGTCCCATGACTATGAAACACTCAGGTTTACCTTTAGCTCCAGATGCCTGAGAGCTTTCCACCGACAGGACGAGTGACTCAGCACACCGGGGAAGTCTCACTCAGCTTTTCCTGCCGGTGCCTCCATGAGGAGGGCCAAGCAGCAGTGGGTCCAGATGAGAACATGTGACACTTTTTAGAACCTTTAGAGCCTGCGATGAGGGCCAGAACGGGTTTTCTAACAGATCGCTGGAGCGGGACAGAGCGCTAACGTTTCCCAAAAACCCAAAGAGAGACCGGCAGGAAGTGGAGGGGCTGAGGTGAAGATGATGTCCGGCAGGAGAGACGTGATGGAGGCTTTGATCCGACAGAGCCAAGGTAGGATCAGTTCAGCGCTCTGACCAACAGGGGTCAGCACTCGTCAGGACAGAGAAACCAGCAGGACGGGGCAGGTCTGGGTGTGTCTCTGTCTCCAGGGTCCAGGACCGATAACAAGCAGGACTTTGTCTTTAGAGATCTGAACCCTCACAGAGCCGTGTGTGTGTGTGTGTGTGTGTGTGTGTGTGTGTGTGTGTGTGTGTGTGTGTGTGTGTGTGTGTGTTGGACAGCTGATGCAGTTAATGAGACATAAAACAGGCTGCAGAGAAGTTCATCAGGATGTTTCTACTAGAATCCATCAAACTGAGTTCTCATCAGGACAGAACCCCCACCCCCCCCCCCCCCCCCCCCCCACCCACACCCCAACC
>SSNR01000319.1:403725-410845 GCA_006937965.1 Callopanchax toddi | reverse complement strand
TAGTACTTTATTTATTTACTTAGTATTTATTGATTTATGTAGTACTTTATTTCTTTACTTAGTATTTATTGATTTATGTAGTACTTTATTTATTTACTTAGTATTTATTGATTTATGTAGTACTTTATTTATTTACTTAGTATTTATTTACTTAGTACTTTATTTATTTACTTAGTATTTATTGATTTATGTAGTACTTTATTTCTTTACTTAGTATTTATTGATTTATGTAGTACTTTATTTATTTACTTAGTATTTATTGATTTATGTAGTACTTTATTTATTTACTTAGTATTTATTTACTTAGTACTTTATTTATTTACTTAGTATTTATTGATTTATGTAGTACTTTATTTCTTTACTTAGTATTTATTGATTTATGTAGTACTTTATTTATTTACTTAGTATTTATTGATTTATGTAGTACTTTATTTATTTACTTAGTATTTATTTACTTAGTACTTTATTTATTTACTTAGTATTTATTGATTTATGTAGTACTTTATTTCTTTACTTAGTATTTATTGATTTATGTAGTACTTTATTTATTTACTTAGTATTTATTGATTTATGTAGTACTTTATTTATTTACTTAGTATTTATTTACTTAGTACTTTATTTATTTACTTAGTATTTATTGATTTATGTAGTACTTTATTTCTTTACTTAGTATTTATTGATTTATGTAGTACTTTATTTCTTTACTTAGTATTTATTGATTTATGTAGTACTTTATTTCTTTACTTAGTATTTATTGATTTATGTAGTACTTTATTTATTTACTTAGTATTTATTGATTTATGTAGTACTTTATTTATTTTCTTAGTACTTAGTCGCCTTGATTGACAGGCGTCCGCCTCCCCCGCCACGGCCTGGTCACGGCGGTACCGTGCACCGCGGGGAATGTGGAGGATACAGCCCAGGCCCAGGAGACGGAACGGTTCCTGCAGAAATCACAGCTTTTCAAAATAAAATCCCTGATGGATCCAGGTCCAGATTAAACCACGGCTGCGTCTTTGCCACGTTTTGAATGTTTCTTCATGAAGATTTAAATGATCAGTGTGTTTGATTCCAGCTCTAGAGAGAACCGTTGGCTGATCTGAGTAAAGATGATGAAGTGATCCTCTGACAGGGTCTGATGCTGAATGTCTGTGTCCCTGCAGGCCCAGAGACACATCACGGACCTGTATGAAGACCTCCGTGATGGACACAACCTCATCTCCCTGCTGGAGGTCCTCTCTGGAGAGACTCTGGTGAGCTCTGGCTCAGACGGTCCTAGTTGGAGTCTTGTCTAGGTGTTGTAGCTCTAGATGACCTGGCTGACCTTCTGCATGCGTCCAGATGATTCTGGACGTCCACGCTGAGGCTGCACACATTCTTCAGGGGACATTTTTCTATAAAACACTGACTTCATTCCTTGCTTCCATCCTGTAACCGTTCTGTCCTGAAGCCATGTTTTTTTTCCTATTTCTACTTCCTGTCTGCTCACCCTGACCTTTGCCCTCTGCCCTCCTGTCTCGCGATGCTCGCGCTGTAGCCGAGGGAGCGTGACGTTATGAGGAACGTGCGCTTGGTGAGTGGACTGTTCTCGGACGCCTCCCCCCCCGCCCCAGGTGGCCCCGGGGTCGTTGCATGTTTGCGATCACTTCCTGTTCATTTTTTGTTCGTTGATCCTTCATTTCATCAGAGGTCAGAGGTCAACCAGAAGGAGGAGATCCAGGTCAGGGTACTTTGTCACCGCCGTTTATTTTACTCTGACATGACAGGCAGCTTTTCTGATGACCAGGTCTGGATCTTCTAGGGGGACCATGAAGTGATCCTGAACCCGTAGAAAACTGATCTTTGGTTCTGACTAGGGCTGAACGATTTTAGAAAAAGATTGAATTGCGATTTTTCTGTCAGAAATTGCGATTTCGATTCGATTCACGATTTTCTTCAAATCTAGCTTCATTACTAAATTCACAATGTACAGTAACATTTACAAACATGACAGCAAATGACATTATACTATCAAAACATTAATAGCTAATAATCTAATGCAAAGATAAAAACTAAAAAGACTTTCTAATGTATTTATTAATAAGAAACATGCATGAACATTCTTTTTAAGTTTGAGTTGCAAATGAACTAAAATAGCCATCCTCATTTTAACATAGTATTAGTGCAAAAAATCTTTGTTTTAAGTTAAATCAAATACAAAAAATGAAAGAATGAAAACAATATTAAATATGTATAAATAATAAGAAAAATGTGCAAAAATTCCCAAAAAGTAAAAAAGGGTCCTGCCCAACAGTATTGCACTTGTGTAGAAACTGAAAAATTGTAAACAAAGGCTGAGACTAAGTCAGAGTGAAACGCGGAACAAATAAAATCTCAAAAATACTCAGCAGTAACACTTTTTCCATGAGAACTCTACATCACTCTTTACAGATTTTTGGTCAAGAAAACCAGCATGTCAACCTTGGATGGCTTTAGACATGAGCGCTGACATGTGACTACATCGCCACTAGCACTGAACACTCTCTCTGATGGTGAACTGGTGGCTGGTATGCACAGAAATTTACAAGCCAGTTTGCTCAGCCATGGAAAGTTAACTCTGTGCACTCTCCACCAGGCCAGTGGATCTTGCTCTCCATCAATAGTTGGAATGATCAGGTAGTTGTCCAGCTCAGCTTTAAGAGCATCCTCCAACTGCACAGTGAAGGAAGGAGGAGGCACAGCCTTGCTCTTGAAGAAGCTGCCCAGTGAGCGCTTTCCCTTCCCGGTGGTGGGCGGAGCTGCCTCTGCTGCACCCTGGGGCGTGGCGTCTGTGGTGCTAAGGCGAGCCCTCTTCTCCTGTAAAACAGAGATAAAGCTGTCAAAAGTTTGTAGTCTGATATGATTTTGAACAATTTGGCCTTTTATGTAAACAAACAAGCCAACCAATTTAAAAATATAACTTGGCGTTTTGTATTAGTAAACAACAACACAAGTTACCTTTCGTGCCACCTGCTCCATTTGAAGCTTCACTTTTTCTTTGATGTCTGGGACATTCTCTGCACTTATGTAGTCTGTCTTGAGTCTGGGATCCAGGAATGAAGTCATGTCCAGTAGCTCCTGTGTGGCTGGGTCGCTGTATCAGTGTAGGAAAGAGCTCTGGACTTTATCTCCTTAGTAAGATCCGTGTCCTCATCTTTTCCAGTTAAAGCATCTGTAAATTCCTGCAGAGGTCCAATGGCATTGTTGATTGATTCAAGGACATCTGTGTCCTGTCAAGTGGGGACCAGGTGACGTGTCTTCTTGTCTTCAGACAGAACCTGAGACAACGCCTTGCTCTGCTCAAGCACCCTCCCTATCATTTTCTGCCTTGAACCCCATCTTGTCACACACTCTGTAATGAGTGAGTGCTCAGGTAAACTGAACTCTTGCTGTGCCTTTTTCAGCGCCGTCTTCTTTTTCCAGCTATGAGAGAAGACACCAACTGTTTGTTTGCAAAGTCCAGTTGCTCGCTTGACTCTTGCATCATCTTTATCAGCATTCTCTGGGCAAAAAGAAAAAGAACAACATAAACATTATAAGAGCATTACAGGCTCAAAACGTCATGGCAGACTTTGCAATGCAGATTTTCTAGCAAGAGAGCAAAGAAAATACATGAAAATAATTTATAGAAAGCAAAGTGGTAAGGAAATAAATGATCAAAAGCACATAACGCATTGTTCATCTAATATTGAGTTAAACATGTTATATTATAAATTAAAACTTTGGAGGCTTCAAATCAATGATGAGAAAATCTACTTAATATTTAACAAAATTCTTACATCACATTAATATGTATAAATTAAAACACACACACACACACACACTTACCAATCGCGAGAGGCAGCCTGTGTCCAAAACTCTGAAGTCTGGTCCGTCATGAAGTTCCACTGCTTTGATGACGTTTGCTGCGTCGCCGGTTGTGATGCGTCTGGTCCTCTTCTCTCCGGTGTGGTCAGTGGGAAAGTACGCTGTCTGCAGACTGCGACTTTTCATTTCGAACTCGTCATTCACAGAATGCAGTCAAACTCATCTATGGTTCGGTCGTTCTGCTTGACCACATGTCGTAGGTGAGGCGTAACATTTTGCAGCTCCGTTACCACCTCTTCTTGACACTCGGCCTACAGCTGTGGGTGAACCTGGCTGAAGTAGGGTATCGCCTATCTTCTGTCCAGTGACCGTGTTAATAGGCACCGTGTCCCTGGCAGTGTAGTGCGTTATGGCTGTCGTTATGTCCCGATGTCTTCTGCTGCTGGACTCATACGGCGTCACACTACTACCGTGGGCCTGAGCAGCACTTTCACCGGACTTTTGTATCATGCGTTCTTCATGCAAATGCTTGTGATGATTTTCAAGTGCCGGTATAAGTTCGTCGTGTTTCCGCTAGAAGTTGCAACTTTAGCGCGACAGGTTCTGCACAGTACCCGTTTCTGTTGCACGTCTGCAGTCTCTAACCCGAAATACTCCCAAATGACCGACGTGCTGTTTTCTTGGAGATTAAATCTCCTAACTCCGGTTCTGGTTCTGCTGAAGCCATTCCACAGCAACGTTTCGAAGCAGGAGCAGCTAATTGGTTAGCGTCGCTCGTAGGTGAGCTTGATGACAGTGGGGAGGCTGCGTGATCACGTGATTGATGCAGGACCCCAACACAACAGATCGTAGGTCAGTTAGGTGAGCATCTAAACAGCAGCTTGCTTGCCCGACTGGATGGTGGAGAGACGGTGTGTTGACGCAAAACAGTGATGCACCACAACAGATCCTGGGTCAGTGAGGTGCTCAGCAAAAAACCGCAGCTTACGTGATCGTGTTTTCTGAAATCGCAATTTCGGTGTAAAAACGATAGATCGTTCAGCCCTACTTCTGACTCGATGACGTAGTCGTGTCATCTGACCTGAGACCGGATGTCCTGGACACTCGGGTGAAGAGAGGAGAGGAGCTGTCAGCTGATCAGCACCTGGTGGTGATCTGGATCAGATGGTAGACCATAACCTACAGTGAGGGTCTGCTGGGACCTGGTAGATGGTCTTCAGCTCCACCTCCAGCAGAGCTTTGACCTGAGAGCAGTGGGGGACACTGAGTCTGATGGACCTGGCTCCTCTGTGATTGTTGAGGCAGCTGTTGCTAGCTGTGGTCACGAGGCGGTAACCCCCGTACCCGCTGGTGGACCCCAGAGCTTAGAGGAGGTCAGGCTGAAGGAGGAGGTCTACAGGGCGTGGAGGGTCTGGGGGTCTCCAGAGGCAGCAGACAGGGACCGGAGGGACAAGCGGGGTGCAGCGGTGGTGGTTTCTGAGGCAACATGTCAGGCGTGGGGGAGTTGATAAAAGACTATAGATCGTCTCCAAAGAGGTTCTGGAGAACCCTCCTCCTCCTCAGGAGGAAGGCAGAGACTCACTCTGTGTCCAGTGGGGACGGGGAGCTGCTGACGTCAACAGGGACTAGAGTCAGGAGGAGGAGGAATACTTTGAGGAGCTCCTCAGTCCAGGGGTGGCCATCTAGATCCATGAGTGCATGCTCCTCCGCCAGCTCAGACGGTTCTGCTTGTGTGGACAGAAGCAGTGAAACATCATCATCATCATCATCCGTCTAAATGCTTCCACCTGCAGACGTCTCTAAAGACGGGTCGGCCCTGACTGTCATCACCCTCAGAGTCACTTAGCTTCAGGTCTCAGCACCATGACCTGGTGGACACAGAGCAGTAGATGTTCCTCATGGATCATCTAAACCCCACTGGTTTCTCCTCTTCATCTTCATCACCCTCTCTCATCTCTTACAGCCGCGGGAGAAAGGCCGAATGCGTTTCCACAAGCTGCAGAACGTCCAGATCGCTCTGGACTTCCTGAAGCGCAGACAGGTGGGTGAGGATGACCTCAGCGGTGGGGGACTTCCTGTTTGACTGCTTGTGTTTCAGCTGCGCTACCTGTTGCTCTTCCAGGTCAAACTGGTCAACATCAGGAACGATGACATTGCTGATGGAAACCCCAAGCTGACCCTGGGCCTGATATGGACCATCATCCTTCACTTCCAGGTAACGAAGACAACAACTAGGAAGACCACCATTAGTGTGGTGAACCCTTTGATGTTCCTCTAAAAGACCGGCATGAGTCACGCTTTGATCACTTTATAAAATATTATTTCATAAATCATCCTTTAAACCAGCTTTAGCCCTAAAAATCAGAGAATATCAATCTATAGTCAGTCAGACAGACAGACAGTCAGAGAGACAGACAGACAGACAGACAGACAGACAGACAGTCAGACAGACAGAGAGACAGACGGTCAGACAGACAGACAGACAGACAGAGAGACAGACAGTCAGACAGACAGAGAGACAGACAGACAGACAGACAGTCAGAGAGACAGACGGTCAGACAGAGAGACAGTCAGAGAGACAGACGGTCAGACAGAGAGACAGTCAGACAGACAGACAGACAGACAGACAGAGAGACAGACAGTCAGAGAGACAGACAGTCAGAGAGACAGACAGACAGACAGACGGTCAGAGAGACAGACAGAGAGACAGACGGTCAGACAGACAGACGGTCAGAGAGACAGACGGTCAGACAGACAGACAGACAGAAAGTCAGAGAGACAGACAGACAGACAGTCAGACAGAGAGACGGTCAGAGAGACAGACGGTCAGACAGACAGTCAGACAGATAGTCAGACAGACAGTCAGAGAGACAGACAGACAGACAGACAGTCAGAGAGACAGACAGACAGACAGACAGACAGACAGACAGACAGCCAGACAGACAGACAGACAGACAGACAGACAGAGAGACAGACAGACAGAGAGACAGACAGACAGACAGACAGACAGTCAGTCAGACAGACAGACAGACGGTCAGACAGACAGACAGTCAGACAGACAGACAGTCAGACAGACAGACAGACAGTCAGAGAGACAGACAGACAGACGGTCAGAGAGACAGTCAGAGAGACAGAGAGACAGACAGACAGACGGTCAGAGAGACAGTCAGAGAGACAGACAGACAGACAGACAGTCAGAGAGACAGACAGAGAGACAGACAGACAGACAGTCAGACAGAGAGACGGTCAGAGAGACAGACGGTCAGACAGACAGTCAGACAGATAGTCAGACAGA
>SSNR01000319.1:393725-396225 GCA_006937965.1 Callopanchax toddi | reverse complement strand
CTAACGCCCTGATGCCCTAGCGCCCTGATGCCCTAGCGCCCTGATGCCCTAACACCCTGATGCCCTAACGCCCTGATGCCCTAACACCCTAACGCCCTGATGCCCTAGCACCCTGATGCCCTAACACCCTAACACCCTGACGCCCTAACACCCTGACGCCCTAACACCCTGACGCCCTAGCACCCTGACGCCCTAGCACCCTGATGCCCTAGCACCCTGATGCCCTAGCACCCTGATGCCCTAGCGCCCTGATGCCCTAGCGCCCTAACGCCCTGATGCCCTAACGCCCTGATGCCCTCCTGATGCCCTAGCGCCCTGATGCCCGCCCTAACGCCCTGATGCCCTAACGCCCTGATGCCCTAACACCCTGATGCCCTAACACCCTGATGCCCTAGCACCCTGATGCCCTAACACCCTGACGCCCTAGCGCCCTGACGCCCTAGCGCCCTGATGCCCTAGCGCCCTGATGCCCTAGCGCCCTGATGCCCTAGCGCCCTAACGCCCTGATGCCCTAACGCCCTGATGCCCTAGCACCCTGATGCCCTAACACCCTGATGCCCTACGCCCTGATGCCCTAACGCCCTAACGCCTGGCCCTAACGCCCTGATGCCCTAACGCCCTGACGCCCTAACGCCCTGACGCCCTAACGCCCTAACGCCCTGACGCCCTAACGCCCTGACGCCCTAACACCCTGACGCCCTAACACCCTGACGCCCTAGCACCCTGACGCCCTAGCACCCTGATGCCCTAATGCCCTGACGCCCTAACGCCCTAATGCCCTGACGCCCTAACGCCCTAACGCCCTGATGCCCTAGCGCCCTGATGCCCTAACGCCCTGATGCCCTAACGCCCTGATGCCCTAACACCCTGATGCCCTAACGCCCTGATGCCCTAGCACCCTGATGCCCTAACGCCCTGATGCCCTAACACCCTGATGCCCTAACACCCTAACGCCCTGATGCCCTAACGCCCTGATGCCCTGATGCCCTGACGCCCTAACGCCCTAACGTCCTGATGCCCTGACGCCCTGACGCCCTAACCCTAATGCCCTGACACCCTGACGCCCTAACGCCCTGATGCCCTAACGCCCTGATGCCCTGACGCCCTAACGCCCTGATGCCCTAACGCCCTAACGTCCTGATGCCCTGACGCCCTGATGCCCTAACGCCCTGATGCCCTAACGCCCTGATGCCCTAACGCCCTGACGCCCTAGCACCCTGATGCCCTAGCACCCTGATGCCCTAACGCCCTGACGCCCTAGCGCCCTGACGCCCTAACGCCCTGATGCCCTAGCGCCCTGATGCCCTAGCGCCCTGATGCCCTAACGCCCTGATGCCGTAACGCCCTAACGCCCTGATGCCCTGACGCCTAGTTGACCATGCAGGAATTTGCAATTCGGAGATCAAGCATGTACCCAAAGAGGGGCAGGTACCACCTCGTAGACTTGTCTGGGCTCTTGTACAGGTTTACCATCATGTCAGAGGGATCAGCCCCTCCTTCTGTCGGTGGGGATGAGTGATGGATACAGGATGGTAATCCTGGCCTTGGACTTTTTGCTCCAGTTGACAGTTGGAAGTGACCTGATTCCAAAGGCATTCCTTAGCATGTTCACACATTTTACTGTGATCAGCCCTTCAGGAAACCTGTAGTCCAAAAGCTCCACACCTCCTCTTCCTCAGCTCTGTCATCAAGGTGGCTCCACCTGTGTGATTTGCTCCAACAGTGCCTTTGAACTTGACACCCAATGAGGTGTCCAGGTTCTGGAGCAGTTTATGTCACAGAACTCAACAGAAAGCCTCGGCTGAGTTATGGTTTTACAAAGTCTCAACAACGTCGATCAACCGTTTCCATTCCAGGCCTTTTGAGGGCCTTTCCTGCAGCGGGCCCCTCCAGTCTCACGCCCCTGTTTCTGCAGGGCGATGCAGTAAAACCACTCTGAAGTGAGGCTTAGATCTGAAGGAGAACAACTTGTTTATTTTTCCATCATGAAAAACCAACAAATTCCTCTTTTATTCCTGTGACTCAGAGTTTCGCCTCTCAGCTCCAATAAAGAGATTCACTACCAGCTCAGTTTGGAACATAAAGAACAGCTTTGTGGCTTCGGCCAATCAGGCGCTGGAGCTTCATGAACGTCACGAGGCCTTAAAATGAGCCTGTTAAAGTTTAAAGCTCAGTGGGGAAATGACCTCTTTTTAGGTCTTTTGATAAAAAGAAAAACAGAAACAAAGTCAAGAGTTAAAAGACGAGGAGAGTCAGAGAAGCTGAAGGAGTCCTTCCTGGTTCTGATCCTGGTTCTGATCCTGGTTCTGATCCTGGTTCTGATCCTGGTTCTGATCCTGGTTCTGATCCTGAGGAACTGGTTACAGGACAGAACTCAATGAAAGACTCACAGGAACTCAGTGAACTGAAACTAGAAAAAAGAAATGTGTCCAAATGAAATTCTAATGTAGCAAAGCAGAAACTCAGAACTCGACCCTTCAAAACGTGTTTTCACTCCTTC